>CABHPQ010166682.1:28013-49424 GCA_902168405.1 Peromyscus aztecus
GAGGTCTTCATAACAGAGACACCATGAACACTGGCCTCACCATTGGATTTAGGTAGCTCCAGGATGTTGTGATTCCATAAAGACAGCGAGGGAAGGGCCAGAGGTACTGGCCAAAACTTTAGTCTAGCAATATAGCCACAGACTCTTCACCTCGTGGGCAGCATATGCAGGCTAGCCCCTCTGTGGGACTCACAAACTCAGCCCGTGGCTCAAGAAATAAATCCTTAATTACAAGACATCTGTCTCCTAAGAAATATCCCTGCATCTCTCAGAGAGTAGTTCTGAAACATAAAAGCAGTCTCAGCTTGTGGTAAAGAAAACAGATCTCTACATTGTTATACTGACTTTTAAAAGTGCAAGATGTAGGTAATTCTTGCACCGGCTGAATGGAAGTTTTCCTTTCCATTAGCATTATTATAGGGGGGAAAGTGAGCGCTAAGGACCCACATGGGGATTATCAAAGGAGATCAGATGGGATGATTAATTAATGTTTGTGACACAATCATTATGTGTCTCCTTATTTGGAGACACAAAAATATGAGGCACACAATTTACTCATTTTCTGGCTCTGTGGGAGGTCTGAGATAATTGTTTATCAGGCAAGGATGGAGGTTTTTCTCCTGTGTCTGAAGTTAAGTTCTGTGTAGTCTGATGAGGACAGAACATATTGCTAATGGATCTCCGATGTCTGCTATAAGGAGTTAATGGCCTGCTGACCAAGTACCAGACTGGCACACATAAGACCTCTGTGGGGAAACAGGGGTTTCCACTCTGACACAGGACAGCATGCCCACTACAGCATGTGATTGCAGATAAAAAAAAAATTACCCTGCACATATCAGAGGCTCATGTGATCTGCCATTACCCAGTAAGCCAAGTCTTGATATGTTTGTATTGCCCCTGGAAATACATGCTTTAGAAAGAACTCCAGGAGACTGTACAGTGGAGGGATTCTTGATCAGGTCACCACAGAGATACTTGCACAGCCATGTTTACCGCTGCATTACTCACAGTAGCCAAGACATGGAGCAAGCCAGAAGCTCTATCAACAGATAAGCAGTTAAGAAAATGTACATATATGCAATGGAATTTTATTCAGCTCATTAGTAGAATTAAATTATGACATTTGCAGGGGTGGATGAAACTGGATAGAGGAGGTTATGTTTGGCAAAATAAGCCAGACTCTTGAAAGAGTCCGGTTGTGAGCTAACATGTGGGTGCTGAGAATAAAACCCAGGTCCTCTGCAAAGACAGCCAGAGCTCCTAACCACGGAGCCATCTCTCCAGCCTTCTGATTTCTTTTAGTTTTGTTTGTATTCTGTTTGAAATTCCGTTTTGGTTTTCTTTTTGGAAAACCCATAGAGCCATAAAACTCATAAAAGTCATAGGTGTGAGGAGTTTCCACCTAATTTTATGTTTGAAATTCTAAGGTCATTTAAATGAACACTGGAGGGTACAGTCTGTGTAAATATTTGTTTTTTAAAATGGAGTCACACTATACATGAGTTGAAAGGTCTGAAACATAAAATATGTTTTGCTTGGTCTGTCTCCTACCCTACTAAGTAATATAGATCAAATGCAGCCATTGACTTTGTCATCACATTTATGTACATGACTCTCAGTTGGCCTGGGCTCCCGCCTGCCTCTTTTTCCTAAAGTACCCCTCCTACCTGTTGGACTTGCCAATCCTCAGGTCCACCAGCTCAACCAGAGATCTTCAATAACTGATGCTTATTGAGTGCTTTCTGTATGTCGGGCACTTTATACATACTTTACATACAGCAACGGATTTAAGTGTCAAAGACAATACTGTGGGCTATCATTTTAGCCTTATTTACAAGAGGAAGAAACTGAGACACAAAGGATTAAGTCACAGTTTTTCTAATCTCTGCTACAACACTGTGAGCTCACTACAGAACGGTCTCCTACTGTCCACTCTTCTCATATCATAGTATCTGGCATACTGTTGGTACCTGGCTATATATTTTTAAGTAGTACCTTTTTAACAACAACAGCAATAACAAAAGCAGTAATCTAATGTTCATTTAAAGACAGGAACAACGCCATTTGAAAAGTCAATCCTTTGTTGCCTCATTATACCCTACACTTCCCATCCCCATCCCAGGAAAATGGAAAGGAGTGAGCTAGAATTAGTTAAATCAGATCACTGCTTTCTTGCTAAGTTGAAGCTGCAAATGGAAGCTGGCTGCTGCTGTGTGTGATTAGAAAACTCACAACCTGCTGGGGATATAGTTGTTTCTTGTTTGTTTGTTTTTCACTCTTGACTCTTTTTACTCTTTGGGGGGAAGGCACCACCCAGCTCCCTAACAAACACATGGAGACTTATTCTTACTTATAAGTGCCTGACCTTAGCTTGGCTAGTCCCTGGCCAGCTTTTCTTAACTTAAATTATCCTGTCTGCCTTTTGTCTCCGGACTCTGTTCCTGTATACCTTTTCTTTCCTTATTCTCTGTCTGGCAGGGTGACTGGCCTCTGGCGTCCTCTCCTTTTCTCGATCCTCTTCTCTTTTTCTCTTTCTATTTATTCTCTTTGCCTGCCAGCCCCACCTATCCCTCTCCTGCCTAGCTATTGACCATTCAGCTCTTTATTAAACCAATCAGGTATTTTTGGCAGGCACAGTAACACAGCTTCACAGAGTTAAACAAATGCACCATAAAAGAATGCAACACATCTTTGCATCATTAAACAAATATTCTTTAGCATAAAAGAACGCAACACATCTTTAGTTAATATTCCACAACATGGGGAAGCTTTGCTTTTCTCATTCCTATCCAGTATGACCTTCAGTTCACAAGAGGTACACTTGAAAGATATGAAACCTGACACTCAGAGTCATGAGTAGACTTAATCTAAGCTCATAAGGATGGCTACTGACAGATCCAACATCAAAATCCAGAGCCCTCATTCTTAATGAAGTTTTTCAGATTGCAGACTTACATGGTCCCAGTGCTTCTGCCTCAGTGGTCCACACTGCCTTTTATCACATACTTCCACCTTTTTGATTTTCTGGCAGGATAAGGACCATACTAAGACCTTATGAAGCTTTGCCATGTGGGTGCTGTTGCTAAAGGATCCGAGGAGAATGGGAGAAGCCAAAACATAGCCATAGTGACCTTAGTGCCCTAAAGTGTGAGGTGGAAAAAGGACTCCAGCAAAGAGACACAGGCAGAGTGCACAGTGTCATCGGAGGTGTCGATGATGCCGGTGGTGATGAAAGTGATGGTACTGATGATGATGATGATGATGATGATGATGACGGGCTTAGAGATAAATAAATAAATAAATAAACAAAAGAACAGTAAAGAAGACTGGGAGAGCCCTAACAGCTACTGTCATTTTTGATGATGCAGACATTTGGCCTAATTCCCTCTAAAAGGCGCCAAGTCTTTGAACAAGCTGTCAGTGCTATCATTTCCACAGGAGTCATCTGGACCCTGCTCTCTGCCTTGCCTCTGGCCTTCTGACTTCTAGCCTTGAGCAGCCTCTTCTATTTCCCTAGCCTTATTTCTCAATCTTGGATGAACAAGAGAAGCACATTTAAATGACACCTCCTCTCTAACGTGCCTTCTTTCTCTCGAAATATCTTCTTATTTACCCCTCCCCCAAAGATGACTACAGTATGACCCTTCCAGAAAAATTTCTGAGCCATCCAAGCAAGGAGATTTGGATTCCTCAAAAAAAGGCTTTCAGTGACAGCTGTGTGGCCCTTGGGGTAGAAGTGGAAGAGGAAGGAGAGAAAGCAATAGCTACCGATCAAAACGGCTTTTGTTGTTGTTCTTGTTGTTGCTGTTGTTGTTAAGGCCAGGCACAGTGACACATGTCTGCAACTGGGAGGGGAAAGAAGGGAGAATCAGGAGGTTGAGGTCATCCTTGGCTACTTAGCAAGTTCAAGGTCAACCTTGGCTACATAGCAAGTTCAAGGTCAACCTAGGCTACATAAGACCCTGTCTCAAAAAACAACAAAAAAATTGTTTTGTTAAATGCAAGATGGCTAAACTATCTTTTATGCATTGAATGGACTATCAGTTTATCCATGCTGGCTTCCTTATCTATAAATGTGGGATTTTGAAGGGGACAGTAAATCAGGGAACATTTGTATGCTAGCTCTGTAAAGTCCATAGGGCTGAAAGTTTAGATTGTAACTTCAGAGTTGACTTTAAACCTACCACCAAAAGATGGTCTTGAAACTCAGAGGTTTCTATTGTGATCAAGACTCCAATTTACAGGATACAAAACTTTGTTTTCGTGTGTGTGTGTGTGTGTGTGTGTGTGTGTGTGTGTGTGTATACACCACATATATGTATGTGCGTGTGGAGGCCAAGTGTTTTCCTCAGTCATTTTCTACTTTATGTTTTTTGAGAGAGAGTCTCGCACTGAAGTTGGATTTTGCAAATTCAGCTACACTAGCTGGCCAGAGAGCTCCAAGAATCTACCCATCTCCACCCCCCCCCCCCACCCCCACCCCCACCCCCACCCCTGTGCTGGGATTACACGCATGTTCTTTAATTTATGTGCATTCTGAAAATTAAACTCAGGTCTCCAGTTTGCACAACAAGCATTTTATCAACTGAGCCATCTCCAGGTCCCCATTGATCTCCCCTTTATGGCAGGCCAGGAGGCAACCTATAGTGATGGAATGGAATCAATGGAGAAAACAAAGAAACTAGCATCTGGCCTCCATGAGGCATGCAAGTCCTTTCACCCAAGACCTCAAGATTCCCAGCTGCATACTGAAGTGGATCTGAGTCCAATTTCAATAACCAACAAGTCTAATATTTTCTGTTTGGTGAACTGCAGCAAAGAATAGAAATTCAATCCAGCCACATGCTCCACAGTGAATAATTTATGCTGGCCGGAAGACCAAAGGCCCTAGAAATCTGAGGCACAAAGACGTAAGGAATTATGAATAACAAAACTCATTGGACATTTCCTCTTGGGGTGTTTCTTTGTGGAGTGTGTAGAGCTTAGATTCGTCCTCATCTTTTTCATTGACTTGTAGAGCGCATTACATTATATTTAATTCATTTCCTGTTCTTTCAGAACGGGAGCTGCGTTTTTCCTCTTCCTGTCTCCCCCCATGCCTTACACAAAGCTGACATGAATTGTCCCTCTGTTAAATGAATTTATGTATTCATTCGTAGCAGCAGCAGCAGTGTGATGCAGGGTAGAGCAGGGAAAAGAACATCAGGGTTGGAAGGTCTGGGCTTTGAACTGTGACCTCCTGGGTGATCCTGGAAAATGGGAGCAGTTAGCCTCTCAGCCTCAGAATGTCAGGTGTAAGTGGTCTTCCTTCCAGCTGTCGGTGGGAACTGAAAGAGCTAACAGGGCAGCTCTGAGACACAAGCAAAGGATGTAAAGACGGACAGACACCGACATCGCAGCTCCACCGAAAGACAGACAGACATCACGAAAAGGCCGAGAGCCCGTGCACTGTGTGTTGGACAGTAATGTGGTTAGAGGGCCCTGGAATGACATGTGATTTGGCTGCTCTCCTTGATCTTGTTTTCCAAATGTTCTGAACCATGGTTCTCTTGCCTCAAAGGGAAAACGTTTTAGGTGTAGTATCTTATCATTGCCCTGATGTTGATCACTGGAAAGTCCTCCCTACTATCCACTCCTGAGACCATCTCCCCAAATCTATGCCACAGCCCTCTTTGGTCTCTGTTCCAATCTGAGAGCGGCCAACTCCACTTCTTCCCTTTCATCACACTCAGAATCCTCCGCTAGATTTCTCTTTATTTTTCCCTTTCCCATGAGAACTGATTCCTCTGCCTGACCTTCAGCTCCACTGAGGAGTGACTGAATGTCTCTTCCGACCTCTCCCATGCTGCTTTCATCTCCTCTTAGCCCATCTTCCATACTCTAGCTTTAGACCCTACAGCAAAGGACAGTCCACGGTCACCCAGCTAACACACGTGGTTTAACCTTGGCATATTCTGCTAATCTCTAAAAATGCAGTGCTGCAGCAAAATCCAAATTCCTACTTTTTCCTTCCAAAATAAGGTCTGCCAGCCCAACTTCTCTGTTCCCTGAAGGCTAACAGCCTGGTAACAAATGACTGGTGGCTTTGAGCAGGTGTCCCCTTACGTGATTGGCTCAGGCTAAGTTCCTTGAGCAATTCATTTTGGTGGGACAGGGTGTGATTCAGTTCTCAGTAGAGGTGGGTGCCACTAACATTTTGGTCAAGATATTACTCAGCCTATTAATGCGTCTCATTACTGGACATTTAGCAAATGTGACCCTATTCATCACATGCCACCTATGCACACCAGTCCCCAAGATTACCACCAATGCTCTAACACTAATTTAAACAAGACATTCCTGCACCTGAGCCTGAATAATCTACAACACATTGAGAAGTGTTTCCCCCCACCATAAAAAAACCTCTAAAGGGGGAGAAATGAGATAAGAGATAATGCCCACCCATAATCTTAGCAGTTGGCAAACTGAGAGAGAAAAATAGATCATGAGTTCAAGACCAGCCTGGGATGTATGGGGACACAGTATCAAAATAAACACGCAAATAATAAGTAACAATTTTTTTTAGAAGTCTGGCCTTATTAATAATATGGAAAAATTGGAACGAATTCTGGGTGGGCATCTATAAATATTCACTATGTATTTCTTCTATGTAGGAAAGATTTTTTTAAACAATGAAAGAACTCTGGATGCTAAATAGTTGGCATGTTCAACACCTTTCAGATGTGCTCCTGGTTACTATGGAAACCCCTTACTCATTGGAAGCACCTGTAAGAAATGTGACTGCAGCGGAAATTCGGATCCCAACCTAATCTTTGAAGACTGCGATGAAATCACTGGCCAGTGCAGGAACTGCTTACGGAATACCACGGGATTCAAGTGTGAGCGCTGTGCTCCTGGCTACTACGGAGATGCCAGGACCGCCAAGAACTGTGCAGGTACACGTCCTAAAACCCTCAGCCAGCTGAGGGGCCAGCACGGCTCTCCATCAGAACTGAATTTAGATGAAGAATTTGTGTTGAGGGAATATTGCCAATGTCCTCCAGATATTATTTATCTAGAGCAGTGGTTCCCAACCTCCCTACTGCTGCGACCCTTTAATACAGTTCCTCATGTTGTGGTGACCCCCAACCATAAAATTATTTTTGTTACTGCTTCATAGCTGTAATTTCTCTACTGTGATGAATTGTAATGTAGATATATGATATGCGGGATAGCTGCTATGCAATGGGACCCATAGTTTGAGGACTGCTGGTCTAGATCGACAAACGGAATGTACATCAGAATTTACCAAAGTTAGACATTTTCATCAAGGCAACCAATGAACCTTAGCTTGTGGGTGGAGTGAAGCAAGCGATATCAACATGAGTGGCTTCTGTCTTATTGTGTTCATATTTATGATTTTGATTGAAGAAATGAGCCTTGTCATGATGAGTTACCTATATTGACCAAGGACTGAATGATATCTGATATTGGCTCAAGTGAGTTGTTTTGTTCTGGAAGCTGTGTCGTCTTCCAGTTATGCTTAATAAAATTAACGTTCCAGATAAGTAAATTCACAAAGCACCGACACAGTTTAATCACACAGGGTCCTCTACCTTTCCTCCAATCCTCAGAGTCAGTACGTCAGAGAGCAGGTGAGAAATCTAATGTTAGCCTTCAGTTCGATTGACGGGTGCACTTCTCATCCTTAATTTCTCCAGCACATTTGCTGCGTAGAATGTGAGGTGAGCTGCTCTCCTCCAGGAGGAAGGGCTCAAACTGAGTGCTTCTCCCTAAGAGACTTTTAGGAAGGAGGGAAGAGAAGCAGGGATTGTGCACTTACAGCACCCATTCTGGGAAATCCCCCGGTTGGAAGGGTCACTTGAAAGACTTACTAAGGGAAGAGTTTAATGTTGAGAAGAGGGCACCTGTGATCTGACCACAGTGAAAATAAACATACCTGCAGAAATGCTTCCAGAGCCACAGTTCTAAAAACAAGGGCAGGCAGAAGGAAGACTGTCCGGTTAGGTGGGTTGGGCACTAGAAGTGTGGTGGGAAAATAAAACCTTAGAAAATGGCATCATTCTTCTCAAAGCACCAACTAACCCTATATTTAAACAGAGATGCAGACGCTCCTAGGTGACATGGCTGTGGGAAGCAGCAGAGCATGACTTCGAAGTAGGGTTTAGTAAGTCTGCATTTTGTGGAGCATTACACAGCAGAAGTATAATAAGCCATGTGCCCCTTGGAGCTAATCCTCTGTGGTTATTCTGTGTGGGAAAACTCAGAACTATTCCAGCTTATGGCTGGCTAGCTAGCAGAGATAGCTTAGGAATTTTTAAAATATTACAAATTTACTTCCACATGATAACTCCGAGGGGATCAGAACGTAACTCAGGGGTAAAGCGTATAGTTGGTCCAATCCCCGTCATTGCCTGCTCTCCACCCCCGGGGCAAAACAAAAACAACAACAAGAAAAAAACTAGTGGAAAATTAGAAGTCTGGTAAGATTGGATTCTGTTTTTGTTTTTCAAAAGGCATTACTGAAAGTCATCAGTGGACGGATGATGAGCTCTCAAGCCTTTTACGTTCATATAAATATGTTCCCAGTTCTTTCCCTGGCACTGTTCCTAGCATCCCCCTGACACCTCCCATTTGGAGTTTGGAATCAGTCTTGCCAAGGGTCAAATCCTTGGGAGCCAAGAATTGCTCCTGGGCCTCCTCACTCTCTCCTCTGGAGCTATTCCCACACACCTGGCAGGGACCAAGCCACCCCGCTGCTGTTGGATTAACTGGAAACTCTCTCTGATGAAAGGATGGCTTTTGATTGCCAAGTTGAATGCTGAGCTCTGTGGCCGTTGTTTCCTTGTGAAAATTTCCTGGGCCTTTCAGGACTAAACATATGTTGAGTTATGATAGAATCCTAAAGAGTTGGGAGAAGAATCCTAGGGAATGAGATTCAGTTTTGCTTTGGGGTCATATTTGAACATCCCACTTGCCTTCGCTGAACTGATAGAAGAGCATTATCCTGATATCACAGACTCCATACTCATAAGGATGAGTACGATTAATCCCCATTGAAGGATTTCACAGCAGTAGCCGGTGTTTGTGGAAAACATGGAAATACTGCCCTGTGTTAAGCATTAGAAGATAACTCCCTACTCTCTTGTTTTTGTTTCCCACAGTGTGCAATTGTGGGGGTGGCCCATGTGACAGCGTAACCGGAGAGTGCTTGGAAGAAGGATTTGAACTCCCTACAGGCATGGACTGCCCAACTATAAGTAAAAATAACAGTACTTGAATGACTGACCCACTTTCTCTAATGCACTGCAGACACTGAGTTAAGAAGAGTCATTTGCAGTTAAAAAAAATTCAAAAAAATGGAAGAAAAGATTTGACCCCCCACAAATGATCCTTTGACCTCCCACATACACACTGAGGCACACATGCACACACACATATCATACACACAGACACACAGACACACACACACACACACATGCACACACGCACGCACGCACGCTCGCACACACGCATGCACGCGCAATATGTAATAAATGTAGTAAAAAGAAATGTAAAAGATGAATGTGATACCACTTTCCCTGAAAATGTTTCACTCTCAGCCCTGGATTTAAGGCTGTATTCACTCCAGGGTAATGGACCCTGTACAAAGGTCCCTGGTGGTCTTGCTCTCATTCGTCAGTGAGGCAGTTTTGCTGACATCACTCCACTTTAGACATCTTACTTAGCTAGTCTTCGCACTCAGCTTCATGCTCCCAGGACAGAGCTCTTTCTGCATTGTCTGAGCAGTCCTCAGATCAGGGGACAGACAATGATTCACAACACCTGTAGACACAGAAACACCAGGAGGCTTGAGTAGCTTTCCCCAGTTCACTCCAAATCTGGAGTGTGATCAGAAAAAAATGTAATAAGTTATTACAAAGCAGAGTTGCTTGCTTTTACTTTCCTGGATTGCTTTGTCACTCATGAGCAACAAAGCTTTTGTCTTAAAGAATATTCAAACATTATGCATCCCTTCCTCCAAACAAAAGTATATTGATCCCAAAGTCCTTGTGAGCAGAAGACATTAAATACTGCCAGTGCATCCTATCTTAGAAAATGCCCAAGATGTGAGACACAGCAGGGCAAAGTCTGCAATTATTAACTAGTCCCAATTATCAATTGTGCCTTGACTAGCTCCATTTAAAGACACCCAGATGCCTACATAGCCCTAAACATCATTAGCAGCCTGAAATGTAGGCTGGAGACTCAATTTCTAACGGAGCTGATAGGTAGTGCTGTGTTGACCTTCCAGTAACAAATTAACATATTAACATGCATTAACCCTTTAGTTGCTGTTTCTCAGCTCTCCAGAAAAACAGCAGCACCCACGGGAAGGAGTTTGGGAACTGGCAAGTTACAGAGAGAGGTCAAGACAGGGTTCAAAGCTTGGTGTGTGTTCCTTTTGATTGTATCCATGGAGGACTGCTGGGGCCTGGGTGGGGATCACAGTGTGAGAGGTGAGGGGTGGTGAGAAACGGAGGCTCGTCTCTTCAAGGTCAGATCCTTGGCACCTTTCTTGGAGACCAAGTCATGACATTAGCTAAAAATTGTACTCTACAGACCTGCTCTGAGGACTTGCTCATCTAGACAGGAGGTTGGGCATGGAGAGGAGCCGGGCCCTCCCTGGGGGAGGCAAAGGCAGGTGCAGCCTTCCTGCACTGACTAAAGCTAATGGGGCAAGAAAGATGCTTGGTCACTGGCCTGCTGTACCAGCTGCCACCAAGCAAAGATGGGAGGGAGGCTGACAAGAATGGGATCTTTCCAGAGGGGGCTGGGGTTCTACTACTAAGGAAAAGTGGGCAGGGCTTCTTGTCCATCCATCCCATGGTACTCTTCCTTCCTGTCAGCAATTAGAGTTGCTATTAACCCACTGTCCCTGCTGCCTGTTTCTCATTAGGTTTTAAGTGGAAATCCTGCCCGGTGTACAGTTTGGTTGGGTAAAGACTGGTTCTACATGGCCAGAGCAACCCCTCAGGAAACAGAAATAAGCGTGGTCTTGGTCAAGGGGGTCCACGTTAAAGCCATGTGCTTCCAGCTGCCTTCTGGTTCTACAGAAATGACAGCCCTGTTTCTTCTGCAGGCTGTGACAAGTGCATCTGGGACCTGACTGATGACCTGCGGTTAGCAGCGCTGTCCATCCAAGAGAGCAAATCCGGGCTGCTGAGCGTGTCCTCTGGCGCTGCGGCGCATAGGCACATCAACGAGATGAACTCTACCATCCACCTCCTCAAAGTACGCTAAATCTTGTGTTTTGGTCTGCGCCTCCACTGTAGTTCCACAGGCTCCCTCTTGGCCACGTCTGTGGCCTGGTGGCAACTGAGCTCCGTGGCTGTACCACAGATTATGTAGGTTCAACATAGATAGTACCTGTTACATGAGAAGTTAGGAAAAGTTCATCATAACCATGAGCCAATGCCCCAATCAGAAGCTGCTGTTTATGTAAGAGAGCATATGGAAAATGAAATCAATAACAGATTAGTATCTACACTAGAAACCTTTCTTCGCAAAGCTGTGCATTCATTATCCAAACACAAGCCTACCCAGTATACCTTAATTTCAGCCCACAGGGTTCTGAGAAGTTTATTTGGAACCTCCCTCATCCCCTTTCAGGTTTTCCTTCTCACTTACACCTGTTCTCTGTTTTTCCAATCTCTCTCTCTCTCTCTCTCTCTCTCTCTCTCTCTCTCTCTGTCTTTTTCTCAATCTCTCTGTCTCTGAAACACATGCACACATCCTCAAACACACAAACGTATACACATATGTTTGTTCTCCTACCTCTACAGAAGAAACAAGTTAAAGGAAGTCAGTGGGGAAAAAAATAAATAAAATAAATAGATAAAATAAAAACATCTCACATACGTCAGCTTTAAGAGGCCTTTCCTCTTGTAATGGACCTCCATCACAGCTAACAGATGTTGTTATCAACAACAGAGTTCGGTGAAAAGCCACCAGACTTACTGCCAGACTGTTTTATTTTCTTAGTCAAGCTAGCCTAACGACTGGGAGCATACACTGTTTTGTCCAGACCCAGCTCTAGCCATCGCTGTGTGAGCTCAGGTAGGTTAACGAACCTCTCTGTTTTTCAGTGTCCTCATGTAGAAATGAGGACATTACTGAACTGAGGTATGTGAAGCAGTAAGAACAGGACCTAGCAATCATTACTTTTGGGGGGGGGGAGGGTGTCAAATAATATCCACCATTGGCTAAAAACATGCAACGCAGACCAAATAAATGTCCTAAACGGTACCCTTTGGAACTGCTGTGCCAAACTCCCCTGCCCATACACATAAGAACGTTAATTCTCAGAGGAGTCCTCCAGACCCAGGGCAGTGAATGCACTCAAGCCTTTCCATAAGGTGCATCTCACGAGGGTGTAGATGAATTTCTAAATATAAAAAACACGGAGCCGGATATAGGGGTTAAAGCCTGAGAGAGATCAGAGGAATAGGAACAGCCACAAGCTAACCTCACCTCACCCATACCTCAGCTTCCAAATGTGACTTACTTCCTGTCTACCCACGCCTATATGCCTTGCTGTTCTGCCATCTGATTTGCTCTCTCTGTCCAGCTACATCACTTCCTCTTCCTGCCCAGCTCTGTCACTTCCTCTCTGTCTGCACAGACCTCCAGACCTCCATGGTTAACTAGTGTTGGAATTTAAGGCCTGTGCCACCATACCTGGCTCTGTTTCCAGTGTGGCCTTGAATTCACAGATATCCAGACAGATCCCTGCCTGCCAAGTGATAGGATTGCATGACTTTTGTGTTTACTTATAATGGCTTGGTTTTTCCTCTGATCTCCAGGCAAGCTTTATTTATTAGAGCACAAATAAAATATCACCACATTTCAGCACAAATAAAATATCACCACACCTGGGTGTCACTGCAGTTGGCAGGAAAGCTCTACCAGGATTAAAAGGCTTAATCCAAGGTAGCCCCAGGACAGCTGCATTTCCACCAAGTTTCTCATAAATGCAAGTTGTGTGTGGGGGGGGGGGGGGGTTAGTGATCCAAAATAGAGAGACTCTGTCTGTCTACATCCAAAGGAGGAAAATGTATTTCTAAAAATCCATTTTCATTGATTCTGATTACTACTTGTGTTTCTCTAAGACCTGATTAGATTGAAATTTGCCAGATTCCCGAGACCACCTCCAATCTAATTATAGCTTTGTGACAACAGAAAAGGGTGTCCTTTCCTTGCAGCCAGCCCAGGGCCTGGCCAGAGTTCCCTGAACTACATTAAGTGGAGTTGGCAGACTTTCAGCTCCGGAAACTCAGGCCCCTCCTGTAGACCCACTCTATACAGAATGCTGCAGCCTTCTGAGGACCCTCTATTAAGAACAGAGGTCATGGGCTGGGGAGATGGCTCAATGGTTAAGAGCATGGCTGCCCTTGCAGAAGACCTGGATTCAATTCCCAGCACCCACATGGAGGTTCACAACGGTCTGTCACTCCAGTTCCAGGGGCTCTAATGCAGTCTTCTGGCCTCCTGGGCATTGTACACACATTGTGTACAGACATATATGCAGGCAAAACAGCCACATACATACAATAAAAACATATTTAGAAAGAAAAGAACAGAGGACACAGTCTATCTAAATCTTCCTATATTGAAAGAGTCATGCATGTGTATTCTTTAGAACCTGGTGTCCAGGGATGGAAAGATGGCTCAGCGGTTTAGATTGAGTAGTTTTCTTGCAGATGACCAGAGTTAAGTTCCTTGCACCCATGCTGAGTGGCTTACAATCACCAGTAACTCCAGCTCCAGGGACTCCAGCACCCTCTTCTGGCCTCTGTGGACACTACACTCATTCACAAATTCACACTAAGATATGGATAAATATTTACTTTATAAATAAATAAAAGTCAAATCTTTTAAGACTTGTGACACAATGACTAAAATTTTGAAAATACTTTTTTTTTCACAGACAAGGTTGTCAGAGAGAGAAAACCTGTATACCCTAAGAAAGATCCAGATCAGCAACTCTGAGAAGACAATGAGAAGCCTTCTGTCTGACTTGGAAGAACTGGATGAGAAGGTATATGTTCCGTGTCCAGCCTATCGTGTGACAAAACTTTTCCTGGGGAGACGCAACACACATGTCTGTTCACCCCAGATAGCACCAAAGTCCACCTTGGTGAACCAGTGACTTTATTAGGATTACTTAAAGGAATATGGATAAAGGGGTTCCTCACATTAAGAGCAGAAATGACTCAAAGACAGATGTATCCGCAAAGCTCACCCCAGCATCGGTGATAACTTACAAAGCTGGGAACCTGGAGCACACTGCACAGCCTGAAGGCAGCTCAACAGTTTGGAGAGTGTCCTTTCTGGGTGACTCAGTTGGTCTAAACCTCTTCCAGGCAGCTCCATTGGTTTCTGTTTCTTCCAGGAAGCTGGTCTGGTCTCAGAGTCTTCTTTGTAGTTGGTTTCTCGGGGTCTTCTTTGTACCTTAGCTCAGATCGTCTGAGAGAGACTCTCAGCTTTTATTGTTCACTCTGGCAGGGAGGGGCCTAGTGAATCTGGTCAGTTTCAGGGACTTCCTGAAGTTACTTTGAGTTATTTACCTTCCTATTTAAGGAGCATCTCTGTAGGATAGATTATTTCAATCCCAGAGGAAACTGTTAAAGCAACAGGGTTCACCTTGAAGATTCCAGGTAGCCCGTGTGAGCCAAACAAGTCACAGCAATGAGCCTTGGAAAGTTCAGTGACCTATGAGTGTCCAAATAAATCAAGGCCAGATCCACAGAGAAAGTTAACACAGGACATCTTCCTGTTTTAATGGTTTTTTAAAAAAAAAAAAAAAAAAACTATGTTTATGGGGAACTTTCTATGCGTTTATAGCTGACTGACACAGTTGATACGTGCTATAACCAAGATAGTCATTCAGCTGTTTGCCTTAGCACTGTACAGGTAAGAGCTATCGAGCATCCAGAAATATGCTCTATTGTATACAATAAACACTTTAAATGTTAGTAAAGGAACATTGAATGCAAAGAGAAAAACAAGAAACTGTACTGAAAAAGAAATTTTACAAGACGGTGAAAACAAAGTCACTTTCATGTTGGCAAGGTGGCTTAGATAGATGGTAAAAACTCTTGCCACACAAGGCTGGCAACCAGAGTTCAATCCCCAGAACCCTGTTACTGCTGCTGATCAGACCTGTAGAGAAATACCCAAGACCAGGCCAAGGTTCCACTGTTCTATGTCCCCAAGCCTATCATGTCCAAGGTAGAGCATGGTGGCCTCTGGGCAGAGGTGGAAACAGCAGCTCCCTCCCAATGTCAGTGCTCAGCTTCACTCTCTGGGTCCTAAAAATCGGCAGTGGAGGCCATTGTCACAGAGATCAAGTTCACCCTAGTCTTCCACCCACACAAAGAGCCTCTATGTATCAGCTCATGCGAAGAATGTCATATGGGAAGCCTATCAAAAGTGTTTGAGCCTCTTCACTGGTCTTGCCAAAAAGGCAGGATGAGAGAAATCGTCATCCTTTCCAAAAGCATCACACACCTTTCCAAAAGCATTCACCGTTACTGTGACAGGCGCTGAGCATTTGAAGTAAATATTAGGCCCTGCTCTCAAAGTGCCCAGAGTGTACCAGGGAGCAGATACATTGTGTAAAATGATATACTGTTTAGCACCGGGGTCCTGGTACAGAAGAAATCGTAAGTAACTCTAAGGAAGAAATATGAATCCTCTCATAGGGAAGGCGAATATTGCCTTGAGTGTTGAGAATGACGAGGAGGTTATCAAGAACTTCCAAGCAAGGGAAATGTACCATAATGCAAAGTATATGAAGAATATGACATATTCTTGGCACTAGGAGAATTTTGACCTTGGCCTTGCAGTTGAATTAAATATTAGACAATAGGCAGGATACAGCAGTTGAAGATCCCCTCAATGGCTAGACCATGAAGAGCCTTGCCCAGCATACCTAGGAACATCTGTAGCTTTCAACTGTTGAAGTCATTGGAGTGTTTACACAGAACAGCTGATCACAGCTGCATTTCAGAAGCATTCTTTCTCTGTAGAGAGGACAAACTGGTCAGGGAAGATGCCAGAGTAGGGTGCACTGGGAGACGGCCACAAGATCTGGGAAAAGAGAGCGCTCGGTTGCTTCCCTGCCTTCACTGGAAAAGGACTTGTCCTGAGAGTGATGGACTGACGCAATGTAAGAGGAGAGAAGCAAGAAGTGGAATGACCTAGGCTGTGTGACCAATGAGAAGTCATGAGGAACGGGGAGGGAGGTTCTGTCTGGACAAAATGGAGCACTAAGACCAAAAATGCAGAGTGAATTACTCTGGATGTTTTAAGTAGGATGCACCTCCAGATGTCCAGAGATGGCTAGAGATTCAAGCCCAGGCACTGATGAGGGATGCACAGGTATCAGACGTTACTAATGCTTAGGAGGAAGAGAAGCCCACAGAAGTTGACATCACCGTTCAGTATTTCTGCTACCTGTCTCTCTGGGGATGTCTTCATTTGCACTCATGTCCCAAGGTAATGCCCAAAACTTCCCCACTTTCAATTAAACAATAAAATTCATGATGATCCTATAGACGGGTTATCATCATCACTTACTTCAAACAAATACAAGGAGAATCCACTCTTGGAGTCGGTAAATGATCAACCTTTTGTAATGATGTAAATAATCAACCAGTTGATAACTATGGGTAATGTCTTAACTGCAGGTTTTTAAAGTAAGGCACACCTGTTTTATCGTGTGCACATACCATTATTTTCCTGCCATGAGCAAAGTTCCAGAAAAGAAGTTAAACCTTTAAAAAATTCATACATACTTTATTATATTTGGTAATTTTTCAATTTCAAGTAATAAATGGTCACCTTTATGGCTATTTACGTTGTTCCTAGCTGTATATCTATACAGATAAAGCTGGAGAGCGCTACAGGTCCCTGTCCATCCTTATATCTACAGCGCCCTCTGGTGCTCATCAGGTAAAAGCTTTCTCTCTTTTCTTTCTTTCTTTCTTCCTCTCTCTCTCTCTCTCTCTCTCTCTCTCTCTCTCTCTCTCTCTCTTTCTTTCTTTTTTTTATCATTTCCATTATCCTCTTGAATTAAAAAAAAAATTTCAGACAATATATTTGGTCATGTTTTTCCCCTGTCCCAATTCCTCCCAAATCCTCCCCATTTCCATACCCACCCAACTTTACATTCTTTTTCCCTCTCTCTTTAAAAACAAACAACTGAATAAACAAAAACAAATAAAAGCCCCAACAAACACAAAAATATCTCACAAAAACAAATAAGAATATACAAGCAAAGACCAATAAGACAAAAAAATGACTAACCACAGCAAAACAAGACAAAAAGAATCTTAAAAATCCTGCTGTGTTCTATCTGAAGTTGACACCTATTAGCAAAAGAAAACTCAGTTCCCTCCAGTGCAGTGTCACTGGGTGTTTTAACCACACTTCAGGGCAGGCCCCAGGCCCAGGAGTAGCTGGCCAACACACAAAAAAGTTTTCTTATAGATGTGGCATCTCTTCAAAGTTTAAAGGCAGAGAAATAGCAATAGAGCATTCCTTTGAAGTGTGAGACCAGAGTGTGTATGCATATTTGTGTGTTTATTCAATTTAGAAAATGAGCCTCATTCTTTCTGAATATAATGTTTAAATGGGGTCAACCATAAACTTTTTTAATGTGTCATAAACATATTCGCATGTTTTAAAAATAGTGAGGGGTGGCATCAAATTAAGATTCGTTTTATTTTCTCTATTATCTAATTTTTAAACGGCTGCACTATTTTTTCCTTTGGAAGGCATTAGAATAAGCCCAGGAGGAGAGTGGGCTTTGGGGGAAGGGATGTGACCACTCAGAAGACAATGTGCGCCGGGAATGCACAGCTTGTAAAGAATCTGATGGCCAGTGTTGCCTCTTGCACAAGCCCCATTTTGTAGGAATTACTGATTTGGCTGATAAAAGGCTTCTGTCTCACTTAGGTTACTGTTGCTGTGATGAAACACCATGCATGACCAAAGCAGCTAGGGGAGGAAAGGGTTGATTTCACTCACAGTTCTGTATAACAGTTCATTATCAAAAGGAATGAGGTCAGGAACTCACACAGGGCAGGAACCTGGAGGCAGGAGCTGAGGCAGAGTCCATGGAGGGGTGCTGCTTACTAGTTTGTTCCCCCATGGCTTGCTCGGCCTTATAGAACCCAGAACCACCCAGGGATGGCCCCACCCACAATGGTCTAGGTCTTCCCCCATCAATCACTAATTAACAAAATGCCCTACAGGCTTGCCTACAGCCAGATCTTCCGGAGACATTTTCTCAGTTGAGGCTCCCTCCTCTCCGATGACAGTAGCCTGTGTCATGTGGACATAAAACCAGTCAGTACAACTTCTAAATGTCTGTACTGATACCATTTCTGCATCTTCTTTCTTAGCCACCATAGAGTGACACTTGCTTGGTTTATCCTAGGAAGGGTGAAAATACTGCTGATGATATCATGCCCCAGTCCCCTGGGGAGAACTGCATGACAGAAGAGAGGTTTGGGACGACCCTTCCCTAGTCTAGAGAGCCTGCTTAGTAGTCTCTCAGCACTCCATTCATATGGCTTCAGCCTGTGTAGCTGAAGTTCTCTCCGGCCCCCGCCAGGTCCCGCGGTCCCGTAGCCACTTATAAAATAATCATTCAGAGGCTTAATATTATTTACAAACTGTAAGGCCTGTTGCAGGTCTCTTGCTAGCTAGCTCTTATATCTTAAATTAACCCATTTCTATTAATCTATGTTTTGCCACGTGTTCCATGGCTTTACCAGTCTGTTGGCATGTTGCTCCTTGGACAGCAGGCTGTTGTCTCCCCAGACTCTGCCTTTCTCTTTACAGTCTCTGTCCTTGGATTTCCCACCTACCTCTAAGCTGCCTTGCCATAGGCCAAAGCAGCTTATTTATTAACCAATGGGAACAACATATATTCACAGCATACAGAAAGATATCCCCCAGGAAGCCTGCCATTCATGGGATCATTATAGCCCTTTAGCACAGAGCTGAACCAAGAAAGCACCAGAAAAGGCAAGCAGACATCTCTTAAATACAGGCTGAAGAACTAACTCCTCCTCCTAGCTACCATAACTGTCAATCTGTCTGTCTAAAGCCAAAAGGAAGGGCACATCCTTCATGCAATGAGAGTCATGTCCTGACCTTGACCTGTGTCCATGCCTTTAGATCATCTTCTGTCTTTAGCTACATACGGAAATGTGTGTGCGCGTGCGCACGGGGGCACACACACACACACACACACACACACACACACACACACTTTCTTCTAAAGCCACAGAGCAGACGGGATTTAATGGCAACAGATACTTTATGGGAGCTCTGAGATAGAGGCACCACACTGAGTGGAGTCAGCCCCTAGGGAAAAAGAAAGTTCCATTTACTCTGTGCCAAATCTGCCTGAGCAGTTATTTGCACACAAGGGCCATCAATGTTGCAGGGAAATTGGAATGGAGCTCTAAACACAGCAGCTAACCCAGTGAGTATAATCCTGTAAATCCCTGTAGTGATTCAGTTTCAGCAGTGGTTGGACCACCCAGTGGGAGCATTTCAGGATCTGCCCTTTTTCTAGATGATTTCCTCTTTGAAGTGTAAACTCTTCAACCAGAACAATGTCAAAGTGATCGTCAGACATGGGTCATTTCCGAGTCTGGCATCTTGAGATACAGTAAGCAAGGATAAGACACATGTGATAGGCGGTTGGTTTGGACTGAACCATGACTGATGGCCTTGGTATTGTATCTGATTTTAACAGCATTCCCGGATCCTAAAACCGGTCATTACCCAGTCTTTGTGTGTGACTCCTAGGACCATTCAGTATGCCTTAGAGCTTGCACACTCCAGGAAAGTTTGTCTGTCAAATGAATACATTATGCCCGCCCGCCCTCGGGTGTGCCTATACAACCTAAATCTAATGTTCATTCATATGATTTGTAGGGACGTCAAGCCTCGAGAAAGGGGAAGCTGCTTCAGAAGGAGAGCACGGATACAATTGACCAAGCGACTCAACTTGTAGAGCAAGCCCACAACATGAGGGACAAAATCCAAGGTGAATGTCTTCTCTTCAGTTTAACTTCATGCCAAGGAACCAGCCTTGTATGGGTGCCAGCGGGAGAATGGCTGTTGTCCGTGATTGCTACGTGCAGGAGCGGATTGTTCCAAGTGTTACAGGTTTTAACTTACGTACACTCATCATGGCAGTTCTGCTCACTGAGATTTCTGGACACCCGTTCCTATTTATTATCTGTTAATGTTCAAGAATAAATATATAAGATCACTTAAGCTTAATGCCACGATGCGTTTATATGAAGCGAATCTGGTGTCTTTAAAATGGAAAAGTGTGTGCCGGGCGGTGGTGGCGCACGCCTTTAATCCCAGCACTCGGGAGGCAGAGGCAGGCGGATCTCTGTGAGTTCGAGGCCAGCCTGGTCTCCCAAACGAGTTCCAGGAAAGGCGCAAAGCTACACAGAGAAACCCTGTCTCGAAAAACCAAAATAAATAAATAAATAAATAAATAAATAAATAAATAAAATGGAAGAGTGTAGTAGGAGACACACTTCTTTTTCCAACTATTTGCAGCCCCCAAATACGTCTTCAGAATATTAATAAACCACGTCAGGCAGGGTGGTACGTGCCTTTATTCCTAGGACTTGGGTGGCAGAGGCAGGTGGAGTTCTGTGATTTGGAGATTAGCCTGGTCTACGGAGTGAGTTCCAGGCTAGTCTGGGCCACACAATGAAACCCTGCCTCAAAAAATAAATAAATAAATAAATAAAAAAAATAAAAAAAATAAAAAAAGAAGAAAAGAAAATGGGAGTTGAATGGAGTGGGGGTGGGAAACCAATCCAAATAGTCACTGGCTGTTTCTGTGGTACTCTTCCTCAAGGACCAGGCAGATGAGTCCCTTGGGTTTGTAACCCAAAAGAAGGCAGGGGGGGGGGGGGGGGGGGTTCCTGTGAGTAATTCCTTGCCCTAAAGCACTGTGACTGAGTCTACCTGCTGGAGACTCATTCGTCTGTGCTCTGATTTCTAAGTGCAGGCTGTGTCTTGAAGACTGTCTTAACAGCACAGTGAAAGCTGCCATCCATTGCCCAGCTGGAAGAGACCACATTTGTTCTAGGGTAAAGAGGCGCTCCTCGGGTTAGAGTCGGCTGAGATCTACTGCTTGTTGCTATGGGTTTTTATTATGCTATACATCAAGAGTTGGGTGACAACACCAAATGCCTCTCAGGGCACACCAACAGTAAAGGGACCCACAGTGAGAGATTCATATCTTTATACTGAGGTAGTGGGAGCACATCCCAGGCTAAGGGACATGAAAAGCCCAGATTAATCCTTTGCTTC
>CABHPQ010166683.1:0-25059 GCA_902168405.1 Peromyscus aztecus
CTTTTATTAAAGTCTGCACTAATATTTTGCCTGTAAAATGATTTTATGTGAAGCTCCACATGTTTAAAGCTGATACAGAGTTATATCTTTAAATATTACGAAATATAACTATCAAACTAAATCCTTGTCTGTATGCATATATTTCAGAGTATAAAGCCATTAGAATGAGAACATCAGCATTATAGCCTCCACATGGAAAATCTGTGATCTACTGTTCTCTTATATGTGGTCTCCTGTTCCCATGACAAAGTCCAGGACAAAGATTATAAAGAATCAGAGAACATTAGATCTCCATGCAGCCTTAAAGTCATCTAACTCAACTCTTTACCACTAACATAATGCAACACATATAAATATAAACTGACTTTCCCTCTGCACATAAAAGAAACCCAGGTCTTTCTAATGATTGTCCAAACATCTGCCTCTTAATTACAGCATTTAGATTCATTTATTATTTGTTTAAGTTTTGTCACAAGTCTTTCCTCCACGATTCTCAACTTCTTATAAATGGCATAGATACTCACCTCGCTATTCACGTGACACCCAGACATCTGCCTGATTTACGTGTCTTCTCTGGCCACATCCAACAGAAATTTCTATAACTGCTCCTTCTGCAATGAATGCAGTGCTTAAGTCTGGAGGAATAACTGAAAACAGTACAGACTAACAATACTTGCTATTCTTGGTGGACTAGAATGCTTCTGGCTTAACATTTATATTATAAGATTTGATTTTTTTTTCAATTTTATGAAGGCCAACTATTTCCTTGGCAAGCCAGTTCACATGAGAAATTCAATTTAAACTGATTTTGCTTTTATATATTTCTCCAAAAATGATTTTATACTTTACTTCCCACCTCTTGATTGAGTTCAGGCAAGGCTTTCCAACCCTGCTGCATTTCATACGTCAATTCTAATCTTGTAAGTTGACTGTGCTTTTAATGGACTCTTTATTTGCTATTTACATTTTCACAAAATTCAAGGATTCTGAATGATTCTACCTATTGTTTAGTGTCTGCACGTTTCTTATTTTAATGTTAAAATCACCTTCCTAAAACTAAAAAGAAGATACCTGAAAGATGAGGACTATAGAGTAATAAATCATAAGTAGTAAATATAAAGTTAAATGTAAAAACTGGGTAACTGCTGTCATTGGCTAAATTCCCCTTCCTCACATGTCCCACTCCCTTCCTGGCCCCCTTCCTTTTCTTCTGTTTCCTGTTCTTCTCTTTCTCATACAAAATACTACTGTTATTTCCAGTTTTACTAATAAGAATAATGTAACACGAATCTTAAAAGGTCTTTTAATAATAAAAAACCTGGAGCCAGATAACGGGGTGAAAGCTGAAAGATCAGAGAAGCAGAGCAGGCCAGCCACAAGTTCTTACCTGTACAAAATCCTCAGTCTAACGAGAGTGAGTTCCTGTTTCCTCATGCCTGTGTCCTGCCATATTACTTGCTGGGATTAAAGGTGTGTATCACCACTTCCTGGCTCTGTTTCTCTCATGTAGCCTAGTGTGGCCTTGAATCCACAGATCCAGACAGATCTCTGCCTCCCGAGTGATAGGATTAAAGGTGTGTGCCACCACTGCCTGACCTCTATGTCTAATTTAGTGGCTGCTCTGTGCTGTGGGATGTTCTGTATGGCTAATGTGTTGCAAATAAAACACTGATTGGCCCAGTGGCTAGGCAGGAAGTATAGGCGGGACTAACAGAGAGAATTAAAAGAACAGGAAGGTGGAGGGAGTCACTGCCAGCCACCGCCAGGACAAGCAGCATGTAAAGATGCCAGTAAGCCACGAGCCATGTGGCAAGGTATAGATTTATAGAAATGGATTAATTTAAGATATAAGGACAGTTAGCAAGAAGCCTGCCACGGCCATACAGTTTGTAAGCAATATAAGTCTCTGTGTTTACTTGGTTGGGTCTGAGCAGCTGTGGGACTGGCAGGTGAGAGAGATTTGTCCTGACTGTGGGCCAGGCAGGAAAACTCTAGCAATAGCTCTGTCCTCTGATCCCCAGGTAAACTTTATTGGGGTACACAATATATCACCTCAGAATAAGGATTACAGCACAGCAAGCTGAGCTCTCATCAAAGCCAGAGTCAGTCACTTAATTGTGATGTTCATTGTGTTCATTTGCATTTTTCTTTTAGTTACCGAAATAGCTACTAAGCAACAATAAGAAAAAAATATTACAATGGCCGTTCTCATTTCAGTACTAGTTGTAACTGTTCACATCAAAATGGTGACCAGTTCTGATAATTTTTAAACTGAAAAAAACTAGTTAAGCCTTAAAGCAACCTTGACCTTCTTTGGACTGAAGTTTGCATCAGAGGGAAGAAAAATGAAACTTAAGCTCAATAAACCAGAAGGTGATTTGAGCTATACACCTTGCATTCAGTGTCCAAACCAATAGACAAGTGGGGCATTGTCAGTCCAACGGTCTTTGAGTATTTTGCACACATTCTACAAAAGGCTTATCTCTTTTGTTTTATTCCATGGACTTTTAAACCATCTGTAAGCCTTCCTGTTTGGAATTGTAAGTCACTTGTCACATAAACACATAAAAATCATTGTCCTTTCAGCACCATGGATACACAAAAATATGATGAAATATTCCAGACAGACTGATCAGATGGAATGGGCATCCATGGTAAGGAGCAAGAAAGTGTGCTGGATAAGGACATAGACTGTCATTAAACAAGGAGTTTAGATTTTAGGTAAAGCTGGTCAGGTAACTCCTACAGAAGTTCCCTGGGAGAAGAGTTCGGGAATCAGCTGTGGAGCTCTAGAATGCAGACTTGTGAACCTGAACTTCATTTGGTCCAGAAGACAGGCTTTGGGGATGGGGTGACAAGCTGTATGCATGGTTTATCCAGATTGATTGATTTCTAAAGCTCCGTATCCTCATCGACAGAAGACAAGGGGATCTTCTTACTCACAACATCTACCTGCTTTGAGTCAACAAACCACACATTAAAATTATATGTGTATGTATGTATGTAGTTTTTCTCCTGCCATTATTTCCTAGACAATACAGAATGACAACTACCCATATATAACATTTACAGTGCACTTTATGTTATAAGTAGAGATGATTAAAAGTGTATGGGGGAGTATGCAGAGTTTTTATGGAATACCGAAGTATATTCTAGAGCCAATCTCCCATGGATATCAAGGCAAACTCATACATGGCCTGTAATCTTATATTGCGTCTTTGTTTAAAGAATTAAATGAGATAATATGTGAAGGTAACTGAATTCATCTTGTGTGTGGTGAGCTATGTAGTCTATCTGGCTTTGTTGCCCAACGCTGCTGTAATTGATGGTATTCCTCTGACAATTGGAACTCCACTGTTGGTATTGCTGCTTTCCTTGCAATCATTATTACTAATTTATGAAATAGTGTGAAGGCGTTATACTAAACTACTACATCAGGAAGACTACGCGATCACTAAATGCTCATAATCACGAACTGAAAAAGCCAGTACAATTTCTTCAGTTCTCAAACATGAAGAAAGCATGCTAAATTATACAAGTGCATGGAAGAAGGGCGGTAAGGATTGTGCTAGAAATTTAGCCCAGCTTTCCTCTGCCATTGAGAATAAAGTGTGAACCACCCTTTCTTCTGTGGGCCTTGCTGTATCTCCAACATTTTCTTCCTTTGCCACACTTGCTTTGAGATGGAATCGACACGTATCCTGTATCTTTTCTATGAAAGGCTCTCTGTGAGGACATGGATGAGAAGAGCACTCTAGAGAGGAAAAGGCATCATTATCACACGGTGCCACTAACAGTCGCCTTTCTGGAAGTCCATTCAGTCTTAAACACAGAAGTTTCTAAATGCCCACTTCACGTCTGTGTTGCCAAGCATGTTTGGATCCTTTAGAAAACAGCCTGAGATGGACTTGAAGCCACATGTGTCTGTGTCATGGTTCCAACACACGCGTGGAACTTTCCCGAGACTCTGCTCCTCTGGCTCAGGCCTAGCATCTGCCACTGATTGTTTCTCCCTTTCTAGAAAGATGCCCTGAGTAGCAAGCTTCCACATTGCCCTTAAGTAAAATGGATTCTGAAAATATCCTTCACTGGTCTCCTTCACTCAGCCACAGGCTGGAATTCCTTTGCTTCAGGTTACAATTTCTTCTACCTAAGTTCTCATCATTGAGCAAACATGTGACTGCTCCTTGCAGCCTATTTCCACTCTTTCACTCTCCTTATTATCGTCTCAAAGAAAACTGTGCCAGGACCCAGGATTTACCATTTATCTCTTGCATTGGAAGGAGTGGATGGAACAGATGTGGCTGTGATATATATAAATTTGAACTTATTCACAGAAACTAAACAAATAAAAATAAATTTGAGCCAGCCTACTTAAGGACATAATACACATAACCCCAGATGTGATAGTTCACTTTCACTGTTTTTATTAAACAGAGGTATATGTGAATTATACTGCCTTATAAAACTGATCTATATGAAGTCTAACACGGATTGACTGGGCAATTGCCATTTCTAATAAAAGGTAGAATAGCAAAGGACTTTTTTTTTAGCATGAAAAATGAACCAATGATGCAAGCCAAACAATACCCCCAAGTTGATGAATTACCAGAGTATGACAGAGAAAATATATGTGTGCAATGAAGCACCTGAATATAACTGTAAAACAGAGATATGCTTTCTTGTAATAGAACAACCAGCATTAGATTGTTAAGGAAAACTATTTTATATGAAAGGCCCTATATGAAGTAACAAAACATATTTGCAAAGAGTTTTATGGTTTCTTCACTGGCTACAGATACCAGGAGCAGATGCTGTTAGCTGCCTGTGTTCAGTGCCTTTGCTCACATCCCAGTGTTCATACTGAATTTTGATCTGAAGACCAAGCCACCTGAGTGGAAAAGATGATTTAAAAAGATCTGAGATGCTCCTTATTTTGTCTTTCATCGTGTTACACATCCTCTGTGGACAGAGGCTGTCTTATGATTCCTCTGCTTGTCTTTCTAAACTCAAGGAAAAGAATACTATTATCCTGCTTTTGCCTTCTTTCTTCTCACAAAGTTTGTGTCATTCTAGAGTCCGTATTTTGAGAAACTATGCAGGACATCTGTGCCTCTCCTATATTCATCCTAGCTTATGTGTCTTTTCATCTATTTTTTTTCTACTTACTCTCATTAAATTTGGACATTTGAAAGATCTTTCTGAGTGATGTTCAAAGCATCATCTCAATTCCCTTCCTCCAA
Organism: Peromyscus aztecus; assembly: GCA_902168405.1. NCBI lineage: Eukaryota > Metazoa > Chordata > Mammalia > Rodentia > Cricetidae > Peromyscus > Peromyscus aztecus. The sequence continues at coordinate 5,244 of CABHPQ010166683.1, forward strand.
TTAGCATCATAAACCAATACTTAATCAGATTTGCGGTTTTGAATACTTTTGGACTTTCTGCACTTTCAAATCTGGCTATAAAAATATGCCCACCTTTGACTGGAACATTTTGAAAAGCTTTATTCTAAAAGTTCAGTAGGCAAAACTAACTTTTCCTTTCCCAGATATCTTATATGATGAAGATGTGACCAACATTTTTTCCTATTCTTCTTAAATAATGTTTTACATGATTCTTCAGTATTCCAAAATATAATCAATGGGAGCTAGTTCATGGCAGGATTTTAAAAAGAGAAAGCAAAAAGAAATAAATAAAATACAAGCAATTAATGAAATCTGTACATAAAACATAATTTTTGTCACTGTACAGAAATATATTTTTGAACCATGAGAGTAACGTATGTCTTTTTAATTTTTCTACTTCTTTTTTTTTTAAAGTAGAATTTCTTTTTGAAGTCCCTACTTTTAATCTAAAAGGTTAAAAAATAAGGTTCAGGGTTTACTTACTAGATGGAAACTATTCCCAAAACAGACTAAGAAAATTAACATTTATGATAATATATAGTTTTAATCTAAGTACCATTGAAAGGACAGACTGGTTACAAAATCAAAGATTCATTTCTTCACTGCTACCCCAGACAAATAATGAGACTTGCCATCTAACACACTGAATGATGAAAGCCAAAAACGAGGGGGAAAAAACTAGATAAATTCTGATAGAATTGAAAACGACTAAATCAGCAGTTTCATCAAACAGTGGAGTTGTTGTTTGCCTTTAATTATCTGTATGCTTTAGAATAGTGAGATTAATTGATATTCAGTTCAATATTAATTAAAAATAGTTCCCTTCCACATTAGATGTGCTTTGTTGTGACAACTTTTATTTCTTTTTTATGACTGAAGGCTTAGAGAAAACTAACTACAGATATGATGCTTGGTTCAACAACTTAAGTGTTTCAGTGTGTGTGTGTGTGTGTGTGTGTGTGTGTGTGTAAGTGTGGAGGCTAGAGGTCAATGTTGGGTCTCTTTCTCAATCATCTCTATCTTACTTTTCAAAACAGGGTGTCGCACTGTACCTGGAACTCTTCAATTTGCCTCGGTTGGCTGGCCAATGATCACTAGCACCTCTTCGGCACTAAGATTACAGATATTCCATTTTTAATATGGATTCTGGGATCAAATTTAGGTCTTTCTAGCAAATATTTTGCTCTCAGTCCTTAAAGTGTAGTGTTTTACATTTAAAGGTGTTCTAGAAACAAAAAGGAGGTACCATACTGCTGCAAGTGTTGAACCCTTTGGCAAGAGTAGAGTCAAGGCAAGAGAGCATTCCTTCAAACTCTCACTTTGGCAATTAGAATCATTATGTGCTAATCATAAAATTACCCCAATTTGTTGACAAAAAGCAACGCAGTATAAAGCCCCAACTTGTTATTCTGCCTCCAAAGCACCAAAATCAAGTCAAACCTAGTTAAAATCTTTTTATCCATACCGCTTTAACCACTCAGTGGACATCCGTCGTGAAGAGGGATGTGGGAGAAAAAATTGTCAGTGACAGAGCAGCTTCTGCTGGTTTCTTAGAGAAGTACACACCGGATCCTGTGAGTGTGTAAACATGGTGCTCAGTGTAAACAATCTGCACAGGAAGAATTTAAGGGTCAATAATGAGTGAGGTGAGGTTCCACCTCTTGAACATAGCATTGGCTTAGTGGCTGCTCAGAATCAGATAGCTCATGAATAAAAACTTGATGAATCACTAAAGAAAGTGAAATAGAATTTGCCATCATTATTTTCTTATCATAAATCAAGCTAGGGAAAATGTAGTGAGACAAACAAGTTATTTATAACAGGAAGTAAATCATTTTGAAATGGTGTAGGATGCTTGATTTAAATCAGCTTTAAATGATAAGATGAACACTGAGTGTCGACAACACCCTCAAGCTAAAGACCACTACAGGCACCCTCAGTTCAAAGAAGTTTATTTATTGATTTGCTGATATACAAGTGAAAGATGTGGAAAATTATAACCATTAAATCCTATAGAAAGGACATTATCAGAATTTGGACTTGATTTCAGTGTTCTGGTGGAGGTGTAAGGAAGTGATCCTTTGTACTGACTTTTTTTTTCTCAGAAAATTCAGGTAATTCAAAGATTGGGCATCACAATAATTCCTGTTTGGAGATGAAACAGTGAGGTAAAGCTCAAGCTGTAGTTGACAAAGGAGCAAGAGGCACCCGCAGTAACCCAAGATGGAGGACTAGTTGCATTTTTCCATTTGAACAGTGGATTTTTCTATCCTGTGCATTAACGTGATAGGGTGCTCTCTTATGTTGAAGCCTTGTGAAATTTTCATTGGTTATAGGAGGACATTAGAGGCTCATTTTGAATCTGCTACCATCTCCTAGCAACACCAAGCCTTATGTGATGTCAGTCCACCTCCCAGAGGACAGGGTATTTTCCCTCTTGTTTCAGACATCTTAGAGAACTCAACAATTTTTGAAATATACCACATTTATATACTAAAATAAAGAATCCACAATTCAATCTACTGTAAAGAAGCATAGGGTCTATTCTTCCACAAGGAATGGTAGTTTTTATATCCAAAAATAAATAAATTAAAAGAAGGAAGAAGAGGCAGGAAAGAGAAAGGAGTGACCTTAGCATTAACAAGGGGTAGCTGTGTGAGACATATAAGGTGGTGAGAAGCCCTCTGAGAAGATCCCTAACTATTGCTTCAGAGTGGGCTAAACTTAGGCTGGCTTCTGATGAATAGAGTGTATGAGATGTCACTGCTCACAGTGAGCTATGAAAAGCCATGACTTCCATGTTGCTTTCACTCACTCTTTCTCATCCCATTTGCTTTCTCCAGTGAAGAGAAGAAAGAACTTCTGTTCACAGAGGCAGAAAGAAATAGAGGGCACCAGCAAGGAACAGACGTAAACAGGTCATTACTTCAGAAGTAACTGAATCCTGCTGGCAGTCATGTGAATATACTTGCAGTCACACTGCCCCAGCCAAGCCCTGAGATAGCTGTATGCAGTATCTGGCCAATCCCTCAATGATCGCTTTATAAGCACTGTAAGATGGGACTCAGCTAAGCAGCAAACTAATTCCTGATTTATAGAAACTTTGCCAAGAATTCAGATTACTAGTATCTGATATAATCTGTTATACAGCCACCGATGACTAAGGCAGGAATACAGGGCCAGAATAAGGGTTAAGAGAATGAGGAGCCTGGGAGACAGAGGGCATAGATTTAAAGGAGACACTTGTTCTCAAGATGTTTGAGTTCCTTTGCCACCTAATCCTGGTCAAACTATCAAGGGGTAAGTCAAAAGTGAAGTATCAACATAAGATTTCAGGAGAGGATAAAGGGGTCTTACTGTGGATGTGGACCTACTTGAGATGTGCAAGAATACGGAGTAGCTTAGCATCCAGGGTCTCTACATGACTTGGCTTATAAAACCACTTCATTCCAAACAACGTACCTAGCAACCTGGGACCCCTACTTGCATCAAGCTGCACTGAACACCTGTTGTAAACAATGGAAATCCTTTACTCCCCTTAGCTACTCTTGACAACTCTGTTTCTATTCAAACATATACTGGGACACAGTACAGGAAATAGGAGCTATGTATGGACTGATTTGGCAAGAATGAGTTTGGGTTGCATCTTATGAGTGTGCATAATTGGCTATGCATATGATTAAGGGCAGATGCATTGTGGGTAAGGATATGTTCAGTAGAGAAAGGGTAATGCAATTTAATCTGTCATTTAAAGTAGAGAACCACCCAAATTGTGACCCTTAGCAACCAATCTCTTCCTTCTTTTGAATCCTATAAAAATCAACCTAGGTTCTGAGTATCTTCATTCATGTGGTCGGCTGTTGGCCTTGACAGTGTATTCCTTGCTAATCTGTACTATTGATTCACTTTGAATAATGTTTCACTGATACTTTATAATTTGAGAGCTTTTATCTTATCATTGAGTAGGAGTTTAAGAACCTAGAAACTGAGCTGAGGCCTCATCCAAGAGTAACATACATATTTTATCATAGCTCAATTCCATTGAAATCCAGTGCCAAAATTATAATGAGTATTCTATGAATTAAATACCAGGGTTTGTATAATATTCTAGATATCCAATTTAGGAAAATTTAGGAAAATATATTCTTTGGGTAGGAGGCAGAAAACATGAAAGAGAATGTATTGTGGCTTAAATGTTTTGAAATATTTATTAAAGGAAGTTCTCCTGATAATACCTTTTACATATCAGTGTTGTGAGCTAATCTCCTTAAGCACCTCAGCAGGAAGTAGACAGACCAAGGATAGCAGCAGCACCAATATTAAAAATAAACGACACAGCAGGAACAAACCCAGTGAATGAGTCATTTCAATGGAACCCCAAGTGTGCCAAAGCCAAACTGTAAATGAAACAGTTGACAAGAACTTCAAGATAAAATCAAATTACATCTAAATATTAGATCAGAAAACATTGGTGATCCAAACTGCAAGCAACTGATAGTTCTTTGTGATACTTCAGTTATAATTTTAAGCACTCCAGTGTACAAAAGCCAATCATTGCTTTAGCTATATGTTTTCAAAATTTGCTGTGACTGAGAAAGAAAAAAAGTTTATTGCAGAAATTTAAATCATAGGAAATTCAAGAAACTTCTGTCTAGTTCTTCTATAACTTTAAAGAGTCTGGTGGAAAAAGGAATTCAGATTTTAGTAGGTGGTGTGGAGTTTGAAACTCTGCAATTTGATTAAAGTTTTAGATAATGTATTTTGAACAACATGACATTCATTTAGAGCTATGAGCTCTTGCTATAATGGTTTCCTAAGGCCTCCAAGGAAGCAGCTTCATTACCACATGGGATATGCTCTATGAAAATTCCCATGCCTCAAGTCACTCTACTGAGTCAAAGACTGGGGAAGGGACTTGGCAATGGACAGTGTTCTATTCCCTCCATCTTCATCTGAGAGTTGAAAGTTTGAGTGCTGGTCTCTCAAAATATGGTTTCCTCCCCGACCCAGGAAACAAATCAGATTTCCTGGGATTCCAAAGCACTTGACCACTAGAACGACCCAGGTCATAGTTCTGAAGAAGACTCCTTAGAAGGGAAGAAAGTGATAATGAGAATATATTGAGAAGTACTGATTGAAATGGAGAAATGCAACTGTAGACTTTCCCAATGTTTGAGAGACAGAAGTAATAGTCCACCCTGATCTTTATTCTTGCTTTCCTGGTTCTTCATGTTGATAGCAAGGGGATTGAGAATCAGGCCAGATAATTCTCTTTGGGACAGAATGTTATCCCAGTATACTGTCACTCTTCTTGTAATAAAGAAGCAGCCACTTGTTCAGAACCATCATCTCTTACACAGCTCACACAAAAGCATGCATCTGTTGGCTATGTATATGCCCATGTAAATCCTTAAAAGCACAGTATGTTATGTTATATAAATGCTCGGATACTACAAATAATACTTTATTACTACTACTACTACTATTCTTCTTCTTCTTATTATTATTATTATTATGTATATGCAACATATGCACACAGTGTAGGTGAGAGGACAATCTTCAAGAACAGGTTCTCTCTTTCCTCTCTGGGGTCCAGGAGGGAACTCAGGTCATCAAATACTTTTGTCTGTATCTTTACATCACAATGATTTTTCTTCCTTCTCTTCCTTCTTCTTTCCTTACTCTCTTTCTTCTTTCTTTCTATCTCTCTCTTTCCTTTTTTTCTTTATAAAATAATTTATCTTTTGAGATTATAATACAATTATACCACTTTTCCCTCTGATTTCCTCCTTCCAAACCCTACCATACATTTTCCCCTTGCTCTCTTTCAAATTCATAGCTACATTATTCTTAACTGGTTATCTATCTATCTATCTATCTATCTATCTATCTATCTATCTATCTATCTAACTATCTATCATCTATCTATCTATCTATCTATCTATCTATCTATCTATCTATCTATCATTCCTAAATATAAAAATACAGCCTTCTCTGCTCATATAATGTTATGTGTTTACATGTTTTCTTAAACTCAGTTAACTTAACTTGTTTATAGCTCTTAATGTCTATAAATTAGGTTGTTCCTAGAATTTATTTCACATCCTTTGAATGTGTGTGTTTATAACTTTTCCGATCTAAAAAATTGTTTCTTCAGCCTACATGCTATTTCATTTTGCAATAAATGTTTATACCTAAAGTAAAATCTCTTTAAAAGTCTCCTTAGCATAGAAAGCATGTAGACCAGTGCTTGCCACTTGTACGTAGTTTCTGCTCCTAGGAAACTAAAGCATACAAAAGCCTGGTACCATGCATCTTCTGGGACACACTTCAGTGGTTTTCTCTAGACACATTTGAAGAGGACATTATGGATCCATTTAGATATGTGCACAATGGTTCTGGATTTTAGTGACACTGCCTCCTTAAATGGTTGGGAAAAATAGATGGAGAGAATTGGATTTTACACTAAGTAACATTTAGCAGATAAAGACAGGAAGGCTCACCATGCTGCAATGAGTAACAAAGTTTGACACAATGAAGAATTCCACCCATTGAGTCACTGCTTTAAGATACATGTATAGATGGAATCCTGTATTCCGTTTGGGATTAGAAAAGGGGAAATGCTGTGATGGCATGGGAAATTCACTGAGAATGACAGAGGTTATGTCATCACAGAGGACAGCAGCAGATGGAGACAGCTAGGAGCATCTTGATAGTAAACACTGGAAATAGTCACTTAGAGATCTAAGTGGTCAAAAACAAGCAAGCAAGCAAACAAACAAACAAAAGTACTCTTACAATGATGATCAATAGGAAAGACAATATGCTCTTTCAAATTGACCTTCTGAAAGTACCTATAACTGGAAAATAGGCAACGAATGCTTGGAGTTAAATAAAACAGCAATGGGCAGAAAGAATTAATTCAATTCGAAATCCCCCTACCAAAACCAGAAGTATGATTTATAATCAAAGATTATGGAGATGAAACACAGCTGGGCTAAGTATAGCCAAGTACTTGTTTTTGATGATCTGGCCTTAATCTATGTGTCTCATGCTTTGTAGAAGAGGAGATTCCATTTAGAAGTTGTTTCATATCAGTACTGTATATCAACTATCTTTGATGTGGTGTGCTCTGTGTGTGTTTGTGTGTGTGTGTGTGTGTGTGTGTGTGTGTGTGTGTGTGTGTGTGTATTCTTAACCCCTGTGGACTGAATAAATAATATATTGAATGAAATGGTTAGGATAGAAGTCTACTTTCCAACTCTGGTTGAATTGGTTGTGTACATCAGGTTCGCTGGAAATGTAGCTGATATTTTAAACCTATTCTTAATTTATTTTCAGTTTCATCAATTCTTGTATGACTTATACGGTTTGAATGTAAAATGCTCCCCTAAACAATATCATCCAAGTGAACTTGAATCATCACACAGTTCACTAGGAATTGCATCCTTTAAGCTGTGATCTGGGATAACACGCTCCTCTTGGCTTGCTTCTGTCAGAAAGCTGCCTCAGAATCCAAGAAGGAAAGAAGACCGGTAGCTCATTAAGATGCATTTCTTATAAACGGATGATAATTGTATTTCAAAGAATTAACATTGCTGACACTATTAAGTCTGATAGGTTTTTTGTTTTGTTTTGTTGTTTGTTTGTTTGTTTTTCAGTACTCCATGCTGGAAATACAAACTAAAGGGACAGTGATAGGTTCTGGTCACCTGTGATTTTCCCATCTGTAAACTAACTTAATGTTAGCCTAAGGCTGCCTCTGTGTCTTTAGTCTCTTTGTTATAAACAACAAACTTGGATTAGTATGGAAAAGAAACCAAATGTCTAACAGTGGCAGGGAGGCTTTTGCTATTGCTTTTTGTTTTGCTTTTCTTTGGGTTACTGCTCCTCTGCGGGAGCAGGGCTGACAAGATGGTGACAGAGGGGAGGAAAGAATTCCTCAAGACACAAAGGCAGAAGTAAAAATTTATTAGATGTGCTGTGATAAGCAGCCATGAAAAAGCCAGCAGAGGGAAGCTGTCTGCACAGAGATCTCCTAAGCAGGCACTTTTATGAATAGAGGGGTTTCACATAGGCAGTCAGAGTGGGCTTTTTATATTCTAATGCAATTATACAGTTCCCTCCTTCTCTTCCCTCTTACCAAGCCCTCATATGTGTGCCCTGCCCCTTGTTCTCTCTCACGTTTATGATCTGTTTTCCTTAATTGCTGTTGCATAATTCCTAAGCCTATAAATAAATGCATCCTTCTAGGTCCCTATAAAGTCACTTGCATGTATATTATTTGCAGCTGACTACAGAGTATTGGGTAAGCATTTAGTGTGTTCTTCTCTGGGGAAGACTATATTTTCTGCTCTCAGCATTTCTTAGTGGCCTACACTTCTTTGTCTATGGTCAAAGTCTCCTGAGCTTTACTCTTTCCATATTAGCATGTCTGTCGGTGTTTTCATGGTTTAGGCTGCCATGCTGATTAGATTTCATAGGTATAGCTTCTTTGACAATTATAGGAGACACGGGCTCACAGCAAACTTCCTGTTCCTCTGGCTAATACACTATTTCTCTCCCCTCTTCTGCAATAATCTCTGAGCCTAGGTGCATGATCGCCTGTTCTCTGTATTTAATTGGTTGCAGTTTTTTTTAAACAGTCTCTCTGTCTGTTACAAAGAGAAAATTCTTTGACGAGAGGTGAGAATTACACTTATCTTTGGTAGAAAGACAAATATTTAGACAGTAGTTAGGGATTGTGCTGGTTTAGTAATGTGGTGATTATAAATTCTCCTCCAAGATCCCACGACTTTTCTATCCCTGATGGTTGGCTAGCCTTCCAGAACTGGGCATGATCTCCCTCTTGTTAAGTGGGCCTTAAATTCACGTAGAGACTTGATTATAGCCAAGGCATGTATTCCACTATTGCCCCCTAAAGGTGACCGTGTCATGCAGGTTGTTACTGTTCGTAGGTGTCACAGATGAGTTGAATTATTCATTTCTTCTCTCCCTTAGAAGCTTCAATGGCACCTCTGGTACCATGAATTCGAGTCCTCCAGAGAATGATTTTAGGTTAGCTTAAGCTTGGGTTCTCTGGGTCCTGTGTCTGAAGTATGTGGTGTCTTCAGCAATATGGAATTACCTTCCACCTCTGGGAGACAACCAAAGACAATAGAAATAGCCTATAATGTTTAGGGAGTCTCTTGTACAACCATGATAAACAACTCAAAAGGGGGATTCTGTGCCTAGTGTTGGAAGTTTTGTTAGATGGTTCTTGAGGGGAGCAATGTCAGGACAGATGGGGCATTCACTCAAGCTATGTGTTTACATATATACATACCTTATACATATCATGTGTAATTTTAGGTAGATAGATAATATGATTCCTTACAACTTTTTCAGACATCCTACCATTACTTTGCACACCTTCTTGTGTATTTACCTCCCTCTCCCTGTGATTAACGCCCCCACCCCCGTTCGTTATTCCCACTTCTCCATTCAAATAACAGTTCCCTGCTATTCCCCTCTCTACTGTCCGCCCAGACCTTTTTTACTTTTATGGTTTCTGTAGTTACTCCAGGTTGTAGAGCTCTTAAGCTCTCAATGCGAACTAATCTATCTACCTCACTTTTCTGAGATATAAAATCAGAGTAATAATGTGTACTGCTCAAGGTCATCACAAAACTAAGTTGAAATCATTAATTTCTTTCTCTCATAACTTATATACCTGTATTTCTATTCTATATGAAACATACTTAAGATTCCATAGTTTACTTGTTTAGTATTTCTTTTTTTTTTTCTCTTTTTTTCTTTTTTGGTTTTTCGAGACAGGGTTTCTCTGTGTAGCTTTGCACCTCACCTGGAACTCACTTGGTAGCCCAGGCTGGCCTCGAACTCACAGAGATCCACCTGACTCTGCCTCCCGAATGCTGGGATTAAAGGCGTGCGCCACCAACGCCCGGCTTGTTTAGTATTTCTTGGGTTTGTTATTTCAATTACACCATTTATTTTTTTCTCGGAAGAAAGCTTTATGCCATAAGAATTAATCTCCAAATACCATATCCCATTTCTGTACCATGACTTGAAACTTATTCTTCTAGAAACACATCTAAGGTAATTACTTCTTTTCCTTAGGGAGCTGAAACGGTAAATTTTTGTTTGTTCATTTGTATATTTTGAGACTGGGTCTCATGCAGTCCAGAGTGGCCTCAGACTGTCAGCGTAGCTGAGGATGACCTTGAACCCTGATCTTTTTCCTTCCTTTCCTAGTGCTGGGATGTCAAGTATGTGCCACTACATTCAGTTTGATCTGAGAGTTACAAAGTCAACCATATTAATGGCGAATGACAGGGCCTCAGAAATAGCTGCAACTGTTTTCATAGATGTTCTTCTTGCAACCTAGACTTGCATGCACTAATCATGAAATCTAGAATTCAACGTGGTAGCAAGGGTAAGAGTAGAGGGTCAGGACTCAGACTAGCTAGGTCTACTTCCCAGATCTGTCACTAAGTGATGACCTTGGGAAAATATATATATATAATGTAAACAACTCTCTGCTACTACTGACAGTGCTCATGAGATAATTAAATAAAATAATTATATAAAGATTTTAAATGCTGTAGATGACCTTCTAGACACCTTCAAGTGGCAAGGGTCAAGGAACTCCCAAGAATTCTTCTCATGCAATGATCAGCTTGTACTTACTTGTCTTTATTCTTAAGTGAATCATGCACTTTTTGTTGCCTATATCACAGCTAATCAACTATGCAGGCTACTTTGGTAGCTGTTTTCCAAACTTGTTCAGTAGAATCTCTTTATATTGTTTATTGCTAAAATGGAAATTTCATCTTATGAAGGTAAGACAGGAAAAGGACATTTACTCAGAACTAAGTTGACTAGAAATGAATAGCTTTAAAAGGACAGTAGACGGTGATGCTTAGGGACCATTTACATTAAGAGATTCAAAAAGGTTTTGTTGGAGATCGATCATTTGCATAGTTAGCTGAAGCAAGCTAAGGTAGACCAATAAACCTCATTTGATATATAGGAGAGCTATATTTTACCTTGGGTTACACTGTTAGTAAATGCAGGGCTCTGGACCTGAGCTCAGACAGTCCTGGAGTTGGCATTGACTTTGCAGGTTTTAATGAAAAAAGAACATGTCATTTAAGTCATTTTATTGTCCTACATTGCATAGTTTTTGAATCACCTGCTTTTTCTGGTCTTCTGTCTCCAATTTCCCACTCCAAAGCCTTTTGTAACTACATAGACTGTGAAACAAAATGCCAGTTTTTAATTGAGCTTGCTAGTTTGGTTAGCAATTAAGCCATTTATTCTACGTTCTTTTTTCTTTCAATACACTATAAATAACTTAACAGCATGGTCAAAGAGCAGCTTAACAAATGACCAAACAATCTTGCACACTTGCTGAGTACTGCATGATACATTCTTTGCCTTCAGAAGTTTTTAATGTATAATAAATTAAACAAGCCAAGATTAAAAGCAGTCACCAATTAAATAATCCTTTAAGTCAGCAAGGAATATCCTTGACCTTTCCAAACTCACACTTTAGAAGAGAAACAAAAAAAATATATCAACTCATCAAAAAGTCACATGTTTATTTTTATAGGGAAACAAATCAACAGAAATGTGGACTATAATATTTTTTGTAAAATGTATTTTGTGAAAATTTGCCCTCAGCATCATTATAATGACAGTGAAAGCAGTGGGTGGGACTGAGTTGAATGACTATGTTGCTTGCTGATGTTTCCTGGTTATAAAGGACCACTGAGTCTGTTTATTAGGAGCTTGTGTTGCTTTCTGCCATTAATGCATATGAAATGAGAAATTCCTTGGAGTTCACATGAAAGCATTCCATCTGGTTCTGCTGTATTAAGTCTCTCAACACATCGAAGTTCCTTGATATATTCTTGCACTAGACATTAAAGTCTTTCACTTTGGCCTTGACTACCACCTACTATTGTGTTCCTAATAATAGAAAGAAATAATAGCTTTCTCTACTTCAGCATCTATTGCAAGGTCAGTGATTATTCACTAGGAAACATTAATAGCTGATAACACCAAGAGCTATTTAGATGAATAAAGGTTATAAAGGAATGACAAACTGCAGAGAATTAGAAAAAATTTTGTTCAAAATGTTTAAGTAGAAATTACTTATTATTAATTATACCTGTTTTTCTGTATGCATAATTTCTTTTCATGCTTATGTTTTCTACATATGCTACTAAAAAAGCTTAGATGTAGTAACTCCCCAGCACACACAAACACCATGGTGGTCAGATTTCAAATTCTAAACCCATCATTAAATAAAAATATTCAGGTCTTGTTATACAAGCAATTGATAACAAGGCTGGGGCACATATTCAGTGGAATAATTAGTAACATGAATCAATATAATATGAAGAATATCTTTGTATATCCATGATATAAATGCATATATACATGCAATGAAAAGGGTTTTTCCCCTTATACAATAATTATAATATGTAAAGCAAGATACAGGAAATAAGACTTTCAAGGAATGTGAAGTAATTGTGTACTGGAAAATTTGCTAAAGAGCGCCTTCTGTAGGAATTGAAGTCAAGGTTCACCAGGGAAGAGATATAAGCCCTTCTTTTTATAAGATACATTTAAATACCAACCACTACACCTATGGAATTCTTTCCACTTACACATAACTCTAGTGTAATTTTGAGAAATGTTCTGGACAAACCCAGGCTAAGGGATGATCTACAAACCAAATTCTCTCTATGTATTTTTCAATTTCAAGATCAACAAAGATAATGAAAAAAAGAGAACCATAGCAGTTTGGGAAGAATAAGGTGCCATGGCAACTAAACACATGTGGGGTCTGGGAAAGAAAAACTTGTAAAAGATGAGGAGGGCATGCAGTTTTCCTGATGGGTAGTGTTACCTAACATTCTCTTAGTTTTCCTAACTCTGTGACATCATTTGAGACATTAATGCTAGAGGAATCAGAATGGTGAAAATACAGGGGTGCCTTATTCTCCTGTATGTTAAGCTTGAAATCTCAAACTAAAACTTTAAGAGGCAAGAATTATGAAATAAGTGGAGACAGTTTCAAATTCTTAATTCCATTGCTAGAAATAAACTTGGCCACCTGTCACTGTATGTAGAACAGACATTGTATTCACTCTCTCAATAATAAGTCAATAAAGTAGTTTTTAAATGTCTTATGGTTTTCAAATGTCTTACAGTTACTCATTGTAACATACTATAAGAAACTGTTGCAGAATGTCATTTAAGTGCAAAATTTCAACAATAACAATAGCAAAAGCAAAGAAACCCACAAAGACAAAAGTAGATTCATATCATGTAAAGGTCATTTTATTTTCAGCCCTTTGATTGGCAGCTGGCAGAGGCCACCAGATTGTTCCACTCCTCCTCCAGCATAATCTTGCTTAGCTCTCTTATTTCAATATTACAGTTGGCCTCTAGCCCCTTACTGAGCTCCTTGCTAAAGCAAAGATAAATTGCTTGAACTAATTTACTTGAAATCCTTCTGGAATAAATGATGAAATGCTTATTAGGAATATTATATGTTCAGAAATTTAATTATATAAATTACTTAAATTAATTAAAGTGTAGAAACCTAATGACTAATGTTCAAAATCCATTAACTAATTAAAAGAGACAAATGAATTCCCATGCCATTCCCTTCTCCATACCTTACTAAATGCTTCTGGAAGTTAGTAAATTTGTTTATGGTGTAAGTGTTCACTCTACTGCATGAGAGTAAAAATTACCTTTCGTTCTTCCGTCCAGAAGATCTCACTTTGATTACCTTCTTTAATGTCTTCTACTTTAACTGATTCATAATTTGAAAATCTGTTACCTGTTAACAGTGTAACAATGTTCTTCCAGTGAAGGAGGTGGCTATGCTTCTGGTAATTTAATAGGATAAAGAACTAAGAAAATATCTGAATAGAAATTGGAGAACAGACTCTAAAGGGGAGAGCCTGTACGGAACGAGTAAGCATGAACAAACTCTGCATTTTGCCAAAGAATTATGGAGAAGAGTTAGGTAGCAGGAAGGACACTTCCAGCTCAGCTCTACACTGATGTCTCCATTTGCCTTGATCAAAGGAGTGGTGTTTTCAGCATTAGGGCTTTGTTAACTCTTGGTCAATCAAGAGTTATGGCATAATCTAAACTGTTTGAGAGCTGTGGGGGGGCCTCCCTGACTAGCAACCTATAGGGAGGTAGCCTACATCTAGCACTAAGGCTTTTATTTAATAACTTATGCTTTCTAGGAGAAGTATTATCCACCCTTATGTGGGACAACTCCATTCAAATTCTTATTTTTTTAAATTTACTCTTTTTTTAAAGGTCATGAAATATTAGGTTTCCACATAGCTTTAGAAATTATTATCCCTCTCTCCATTCCATATATAAATGAATATAACCTTATTCAATTAAATATCCATTTAATTTTAACAAAACTGAGTTTGTGTGTGTGTGTGTGTGTGTGTGTGTGTGTGTGTGTGTGTGTGTGTGCCAAATTCTGTGTTAATTCCCTAAAATATATTCCTGTATACAGAAATGTGTTGTTGGTTTGGTTCTCAGATTTTACAGGCAATTTGACTTCTTTTCCTAGAAGCTTTGATATTTTAAAATCATATGTGTGTATCTGTGTATTATATATATACATATCTGTGTGTGTGTGTGTGTGTGTGTGTGTGTGTGTGTGTGTCACAGTGCATATGTCAAAGTCAAAGAAAAACCTTGCCACTATTGCACTGATAGGCATATTGTACAGTCAGGTCTTTACTATAGCTCACAGCATCTACAGTCAAGTAAAGCTATTGGTAACTTTTTCCCCTAGGATCCTGTATTGTGTCTTCCATTACTACAAAAGCTAGCCGGTAGGAAGGATACTTCTGGCTCAGTTCCAGCTTGAGTTCTCTATGTGCTGTGATACAAGTGGGTAGTGTCTTCAGCATCAGGGTTTTATTATCAAGTTCTGGTGATTTAGCCTTTGCTTGTCACTTCTACTTGGTGCAGGTCTTTTTGTTGATCCGAGCTGAGTATACCAGACTAGCTGTCCCAAGAGCCTCTAGATAGTTTCCTCTTTCTGCTCTCATTTGTCTGGGATTACAGGAACATGTCACCATTATGACAATGTGGATTCTAGGGATCCAATATCAGTTTCTCATGGTGGCATGGCATCACATAACCCACTGATTCATCTCCGCCACAAGACCAGGCCAGATTTGAGAACTGTATTCTTGTCTTTGATGTTCTCTGACTAACACTGAGAGCATTACTATACCAGCCAGTGCTGAAAAACAGCGTCATTGCCTATCTTGCTTGACGCTATGATTCTTTCTACACGAGCGTTTATGGCTGGCTTTAAATCTAGAGATGTGGCTGATTATTGCTGCCATTACTGTCTTGTTATTTCCTGTTTCATTATCTCTCCATCTTGGACACCAATCACATGCTTTTGACATCTTTACTTTGTATTCCATACCCCTAAGCTTTAAAAACATAGCATTTACTGTTTCTTTTCCTACTATCTCCAGGGAGTTTCTCAAAGTGTTCTGTCCCATAAATCCATTCTGAAACTGTCTCTCTCATGTTTCACATACAATCAAATTGTTCTCTATTGTCTTTTTCAAATGAAATATTTCCTCTTTGTTCATCTTTATTGGATGTTAGACCGGTTAGACCCACGTGAAGCATGGCAATGTCTTTCTTTTATAGTCCTCACATTTGCCGGGTGTTTCTAGCTTTATTTTTGCCCATGGGTTTGTGCTCTTGTGCATTTCAGGTTTTCTGTAGATAATGTAAGAGGGACAAAGAATGACAGCCGGGTAAAGTTCTGCCCCCACTGGGCAACTGTAAGGATGATGTAAGAACCCTAAGCAAGAAGTGCTGAATATCAGTGAAACTCTGCTGGCCAATGTCATTTTTTCCACCAGGTAAATTTCTAATTTACATTACTGGGCGTTTCTAGAAAAAAAATATTTGGAGGGTGCTCCTTCCTTTGAGATTACAGAACAGTGAGGAATATGTGCCTGTGGCTCTTTCTCTGCCCATTCATGCCAAGTCCCAACCTGTGGAAAAGGCCGTGGACCAACACTGCAGGCCTCTGTTGTGCAGAAGTAGTCTCTACAGCAGCTCAGTGGACTGTACATAGATAGGGAATGCAGAGAGTGAGAGAAATAGTCTTCCCTAGGAAAGGGCACACCAATAGGTTATCAATGCCAAATGATCAGCACTGAAAAAAAATACACAAGTAACATTATGCAGACTAATCATGTTGTATTTGTGTATGTAGAAATCTATATGTATATACATATGTTTATATGCATGTAAAAACAATGCAAAAGAGACGAAAAAGAAATTTTTTTTTCTAGACAGGGTTTCTCTGTGTAGCTTTGGTACCTGTCCTGGAACTGGCTTTGTTGACCAGGCTGGCCTCGAACTCACAGAGAT
Source organism: Peromyscus aztecus (assembly GCA_902168405.1). Classification (NCBI taxonomy): domain Eukaryota; kingdom Metazoa; phylum Chordata; class Mammalia; order Rodentia; family Cricetidae; genus Peromyscus; species Peromyscus aztecus. The sequence goes on from CABHPQ010166683.1 coordinate 21,732, forward strand.
CCATCTGGCTCTGCCTCCCCAGTGCTGGGATTAAAGACACGAGCCACCACCGCTCAGCCAAGAGACCAAAATTTAAAAGAGAGCAAGGATGGAATTTGTGGGAGAATTTGGAGAATTTGGAAGGTGAAAGGATGAAAGTATATTATAATCTCAAAAAAAAAAAGAGAAAGAATGTTTAAAGGGAGTGGGACATAAACACTTCCTTCCAGACTGTCCCTTCAGCTCTGTTCCTACTTTGCACTTGGTGTCTACACATAAGCTATTTCGTGATCACTCTGACATGGGACTGTGACCAGAAGAAGGGACATGGGATGCTTCATTACATTTAATTTAACACTGTTGAAATTTATCCTACAACATATACCATCACTGAAGCCGCTAAGTTAGTTTACTGAATCTGTCTTTATCTTTCAAATTTATTAAAACATGGAGTGAGTCCACTGATATCTTCTAATTACCTTTTTTTATTCAGCAGAAAGAGACTATGCACAGCTAAATTGAGCCAAGAAGAGTTATTCAGTTGGGGGAGACATCAAGCTGCACGTGGTAACAGGGCTATAAATCTCAGAAGGACTGAGATGAGGTTGCCAACTGGTACATCTGACACTAGAAGACGCATCGATAATTAGTGGTGTTTCTCCATCTGGTGAGCAGCTACATGCATGGGGCTATGAACAAGTCATGCAATCAAAGTCAAACTCAGATTTACTCCCTATTGATAGCAAATGTTCTCAATGATTAGGAGTCTTATTTCTGGGTAGTGGAACTGTGTCTGTTTCTTTCTCCCGTTTCCCTATAAAACTATAGTGTTTTAAATGTCCAGAATGAACTTTTCCCATGGGTATAGTAGATTCTTTTAAAATGAAGCACATGTAAGTTTCCCGTAAGACTCTTTGTTAACTGAATAAAAAAAAAAATTCTCTTTCTATCCATGCAATTGCAAGAGATGCTTAACTATGTGATGCAAAGAATAAAATTAGCCCTTAGGAGAGTATGAGACTGAATGTTCGCTGAAGAGGAATATTAGAAAGTTAAAGAGAGGGAATGAGCCTTGAAAAAAAGCATTCAGAAATGGTTTCAATTCTCATCAGGTTCAAATAATGCACAGCTGACTTAGCGGGATGGCTCCCTGGATCAATTATTCTGAATGCTTTTGGACGTATGTGGATGTATGTAGATAGGGGAACAGTTTGTGCGATGCTCTCAGCACATTAGGCAGAAGCTGCTTTTAGTGAAGTTTCAAATTATCTGGCACTTGATGAACTTAACTAGAGTATAAATTCCCCCTTCTCCACTTAAGCCCCTGTCTTTCGGTGCTAATGAAAAACTCTCTGATTGCATTTTATACTCTATAAGGTGTAAATTGCTTCAGTAAAATTAAGATGTGCCAATATTCAATGTACTAACAGCTTTTCTACTTTTTCTAAATAGCAGGAGTTTGTAGTGGGTAGCCATTCCAGCTTTGACCTGGAAGTTCCAACCCCCATTGAGGATTCGGTAATGGTCACGCCTACAAGGCGGGGCTGAGAGAGGACGCTGAAGACAGGCTATCCGAATGCTGGGGGTGCTGTTGGTTCCTGGACCCTGGATGCTGGAGGTAGACCGAGCAGAGTTCTCCAGAGAACACTGCAGGACTGCGCTACACATTTCCCAGACCCTGTAAGCTATCCCTTCACTTGTAAGTTACCCCACAAAATAAACCTCCCTTTTAACTACATGGAGTGGCCATAATAATTTCACCAATAGGAGTTGGTTATTGAAAGGAAAATATACTCAAAGTCTAGCTTATAATAATAAAATAATGTAATAATGTTATGCTTTTAAAAGACTTATTTTATTTTTCATTATGCGTATGGGGGAGCATGTGCATGTTTGTGCAGGTGCACAATGAGGCCAAAAGTTGGCGTCAGAGCCTCTGGAGATGGAATTAAAAGCATTTGTGAGCTGCCCATGTAGGTACTGGAAACCAAACCCCGGTCTTCTGCAAGAGCAGTGCAACATCTCTCTAGTCCCATAGTTTTATGTTTTTAAGCACGTTTTGTTGGTTAGTATTATTTCCCTATTTTTATCATTTTTTGTGTATATCATCTCTGGCTATATGATTATTTATATTGAGGAAAATGTATTAACTACCTTCGGAGATGCTGGTTAATGTCCAACAAAATAAGGAGTGTGTTAAGTCTTGTCTTCATCAGGATGTTCTGCCATCCTGGCCTCCTCCAGTCCTTGTGTTTCCGTAGCAGAACTCAGGCACTTACCAACGTATCCTTCGTAGAATGAGGCTGTGTATTTACTTGCTGGAAAACTGAAAATGAGGCAAAATTTAGCCTCAATAGCTCTTGTGGTAGGAATATTCCTCAGTGATCAAACTTGTTTTCCATGGTATCCTGTTCAAAAAAGCAATTTAGAAGGCAGTGGTGGCACACGCCTTTAATCCCAGCACTCGGGAGCAGAGACAGGCAGATCTCTGTGAGTTCGAGGCCAGCCTGGGCTACAGAGGGAGATCCAGGAAAGGCGCAAAGCTACACAGGAAACTCTGTCTCGAAAAAAACAAACAAACAAAAAGCAATTTAGCCCTGAGAACATATACATACAGATAACATTATATAGACTAAGAAAGTTGTATTTATCGATTTAAGGATATGTAACAATTAAAGAGAAGAGGGCTATATTTCGAGAGAGAGCAAAGGGCTTGGATGGGAGGGTTTGGAAGGGAAAAAAAGGTGGAATGATATAGTTATAATTACAAAAATATTGCTTTTAAAAACCAATTTTTCATGCACTCATTTCAATGGCTCTTTAAATGCAAACTCTTTGAAGTTTGCATTAACTGTATTAGTATACTGTGATCCTTCCCATTTAAGGTAGGCTCATGTAAAGAATTAAATTTTCCACATGTAACGCAATATCAGCAGAGCAGAAACTTACCACAGGGAAAGAGTCCCATGAAATGGAGACCCACTCCTTAAAGACTGTCACAACCCACATGCTGGGGTCTGGAATCCTGACTGGGGTGGAGAGGGTAGGAAGACTAAGGTCAGACACAGACACACGGACAGGAAAGCTGCTGCCAGATGGGCTGTGTGCACCAACTGCATTGCTAGCAATTCTGCATATTATTTTAGTAAATGCGTTACCGATTTGCTTATACAGAAAATGCCTTTGGAATATAAAGACATCCTTTCTTCCCAAGACACAGTATATCTTTTCTTTCTCTTCAGGAAAATGCTCGCCTAGTTAGTTAGCAGTCCCTTTAGAATGTCATGCTTCCCCAGCTCAGAAATCCTCAGTTGCCAGCACTATTTTATTTTATTTTACAATACCATTG
>CABHPQ010166683.1:25159-38922 GCA_902168405.1 Peromyscus aztecus
GGCCTACCCCCCATTCCCACCTCCTCCAGGGCAAAGCCTCCCCCAGGACTGAGATCAACCTGGTAGACTCAGTCCAGGCAGGGCTAGTCCCCTCCTCCCAGGCCGAGCCAAGAGACCCTGCATAAGCCCCAGGTTTCAAACAGCCAATTCATGCAATGAGCACAGGACCCGGTCCCACTGCCTGGATGCCTCCCAAACAGATCAAGCCAATCAACTGTCTCACCCATTCAGAGGGCCTGATCCAGTTGGGGGCCCCTCAGCCATTGGTTCATAGTTCATGTGTTTCCATTCATTTGGCTATTTGTCCCTGTGCTTTATCCAACCTTGGTCTCAACAATTCTCGCTCATATAGACCCTCCTCTTTCTCGCTAATTGGACTCCCGGAGCTGCACCCAGGACCTAGCCGTGGATCTCTGCTTCCAGATCCCTCAGTCATTGGATGGGTTTTCTAGCACGACAATTAGGGTGTTTGGCCATCCCATCACCAGAGTGGGTCATTTCGGGCTGTCTCTCGACCATTGCCAGCAGTCTATTGTGGGGGCATCTTTGTGGATTTCTGTGGGCCTCTCTAGCACTTTGCTTCTTCCTATTCTCATGTGGTCTTCATTTATCATGGTCTCCTATTCCTTGTTCTCCCTCTCTGTTCTTGATCCAGCTGGGGTCTCCCGCTCCCCCAAGCTCTCCTTCCCGCGACCCTCGCCCTTCATTTCCCCCACTTATGTCCAGGCTGTTCATGTAGATCTCATCCATTTCTCCGTCATTGGGCGATCCCCATGTCTTTCTTGGGGTCCTGTTTTCCAGGTAGCCTCCCTGGTGATGTGGGTAGCCGTCCAGTCATCCTTGCTCCACATCTATGTGGTGGCCAGCACTCCTCATGGGCAGTTTTACTGGACCTCATGCCTCTTCATGTGTCTTAGGGAGTCAAAGAGGAACCAATGAAACGTAAAGCTCCTGTTGGGGCAAATCAATTATAAGAGCTTACAACTGGGTTAAAATTCCAGATTTTCCCCAGTTATCGGACCATTCTCATATACATTATTTTGAAATACTTTTTCAGTGTTTGGCTCATATTATTGCCATTAAAAGAACTTTAGTCTTTTTGTAAGTTTACGACCATTTGACGGTCCCTCACCTTTTCATCCATGGAGTCCATTTCCCTTTAATCTAGACTCTATCTCAGATACTTGTTTTCTGTCCCTAGATGATGGAATTGGTGGTTTTGACCCCTTATATTTTCCCAGTTAATGATATCCTGTGGATTCTTCAATGCATGTAACATAGTGAAAATAGCTATGTTGCTCCTTGTCTACTAATTTTAATATCTGTATCATTTCTGGTTCAGTTACAATGGAATGATTTTTTTTCCAACAATATGGCTTCTATTTTCTAGCTTCTGTTCACCCCTGGTTGATTTATGATTGAATACTAAGCATTATGGTTTTGATCTTGGTTGTTTCTAAATAGCTTCCTAATCTCAGAAGGATTCTACTTCAGAAAAGTCACCATAAGTTTGATTCGTGCAGGTATGTTCAACCTGTGGCCTGTGGGAAAAATGTACCCCAGGATAGCACAGCATTTTAAACATACTTAAAAGACAAAATTTGTAAAGAACAAAAGCTAGCTCATACTGGTGCACATTTCTAGTGGAATCAGTGTCTGCAGGGTACAGAATGAAAGCAGAATGGCTGAATGATGAAAAAGGACTAGCACTAAATGGTAATGGTTCTGTTAAAAGAAAGGGGGAGGGATGTTGAGAGGCAAGTGCCCCTCTATATTTTAATATATCACACCTTAGAAATTAAAATAGTGCTTATTGCTAAGACAAATGTAGCACTGCGTGCAGCAAAGAATATAAGGTGAAAAGAACTCACAGCCCTTTATGAACAGGAAAAAGTAATTGAAATGCTATAGGTCTATCTGTTCAATTTAATTTTGACTTACTCATTGGGGGGGGAAAGCCTAGTTGCTTTGAGCCATTTTGCAAAATCTAGTACTGTAGATTGTAATTTCCTTTACTTGTTTATGAAGCATTAACTTTCTATAATTACATGAAAAAATTGCCCAGCAGATGTGTTTGCAGTATTACCCCATAGGGTTTCCTAATGCAGGGCAGCTTTCAAATTGAGTTCAGCATTTAAAAGAGGATGAAGCATTCATGTTCTTCCTGCCTGAAATATGAATAATTAGAGTCTGCAAGAGATATCAGAAATAAAGGGAAAATAAAAAGATTGCCCTTCAGTCTCTGAGAAACCTATAATTTAAGGTATGGTGCCATTTATTTGCTTGCAGAAGAGGTGATTATAGTGGACTGTGCTTCAAAGCAATTAGAAAGCCTCCATTAGAGGTAGCCACATGGCTGATAGTATGAATCCTGTCACCCTCTTGTCCTGAAATATGTTACTGAAAACATCTTGTGAGTTTCAAAGACAGAACAGTTCATTTAAAGGGCATCGCTATGCATCGAACATTTCTCACATTTACAGTTTATGGCACTTAGAATGTTTCAACTTGATAATCACACCAGAAGCAAGATTACTACTTTGACATAGCAAAAATAATAGCAAGCCCTGGATCTACATATTATGTTAGAAATCCAGACCATCAGTGAAAATTTTGTGCTGCCTCTGTTCTCTTGAAGTTTTTCTTTTCACAAAATCAGTAAAGGTTTCTTTTAAATACACAGTAAACTCTATCAACAAGTAGTTTCCATGTAAGTTCCCATTGGCAACCACCTATTCTTGAAAATTGGAGACAGTAATTAACACTTAAAAGCATCCATGGGCTACAGTAAATTTGGATAGCACACCAGATAAGGGGGGATTTGTGCATATATATATATATATATATATATATATATATATATATATATATATCCAACACTATGAAGACTTTGAGATATGACACATGTGAGAAAGTCAAACAAGGAGCAGAAGACAGTCTACCAAGAACCTGAAAAAATTCATGTAAGTATGAATGCTCAAAAAATTGAAGGTAAGCATATATAGAGAGAGACTCCACAATGTCATCCAGTGTCAATTTCAAAGAATCAAGAGTCAGGGTGTTATTAGTCTGCATCAGGAACAAATTATAATTGTTTTTTGTGTGTTTAAGGGTGAAGAGGGGAAGAGGGCCAGAATGATAAAAAGACAGAAATTATGAGGTTTTTAAAAGCTTGATGAAGATATCAAGCTATAAGCCTGTAAGCCTGGCTATACAGCATGAGATGATATGAGAAGTCAACAACAGGAATGTCCTGGGGGAAAAGCTCCTCATCCTTGCTTCATCTACCCAGGCCCGTACTCTTTCTTGGAAGGAAAGAACTGGCATCCAAACAATGCAAGATTGTATACATCTAGGTAAAATGAAAGAAGTATGCGAAGAAAACAGAAGGCTGGTGAGTTCATGAGCATTTTTCAAATTAAGAAAAAGGTAGCAAAGGAAATGTTTGCTTTGCTTATTTTCTTTTTCTTTTTTTTTTTTTAGCCAATTGAAAGTCTTTATTACAGTCACCTGGGCCTACACTCAGGCATTCAGGACCTAAGCATAGCCTGAGTGTCCAGGGCATGGTATTTTTGAAGGAAAAAAACCATCCTAGCATCTTATGTGGCAGCTGTGGGAGGGGCTTTTCAGAAGCAAACAGTTTAACAGAAACTAAGTTACCTGGGGCATCTTGGCCTCAGGTCCTAGAGTAGAGTTGGATGATTTTCCATGGTACTCTCCACCAAGATCAGATTCTAGTTAAGCCTGGAATGCCTCAGCAAGAGTGCAAAATGGAAGAACCTCTTCTGTATCTCTTGTCCTGCCAGAATACTTATAATTTCTTCAGAGAACCAAATTGTCTCAGAAAGAACTAAATTTACCCACATTGTTTCCTCTTTTGTTTTTGGTATCCCAAGCCAACTACATTGTTCAACTCAGCTCTCAGGGCTATGTAGTCCACCAGTGTTCTTCTTTCCATTCCTTTACCCTTACAACTGTCTGAAGGTGCTTTAAGGGCAAATGATAGAAACTCCTCTTAGGAATGCATGGCTGATACTGGTAAAATGATATGGGCTGCTTTACCTATTTGTGGCATCTGTGTGCCTTATTCTAATATGCAACACTCTATAGTACTGAAATTTCATTATTGCTGAATCAAAACAGGCAAGTGAGAAATGCTCAGAGTGGGAGAAACAGTTTTACCCAGGGAAGAGCACACCGATTAGCTATCCAATACCAATGGTCAGCCTTGAGAACATGCATATGAGTAACATTACACAGACTGAGCACATTATATTTAGGAATATGAATGTATATACATATATGTTTGTAACTGCAATTAATGTAAAAAAGAGAGACTACGGATTTGAAAGAGAGTGTAGCTAGGAGTCGCCAGCCAGACACAGAGAAGCGAGATGTAAGGTACCAGTAAGCCACAAGCCATGTGGCAACTTATAGATTAATAGAAATGGGTTAATTTAAGATATAAGAACAAGATAGCAAGAATCCTGCCACGGCCATACAGTTTATAAGTAATATAAGCTTCTGAGTGATTATTTTATAATTGGGCTGTGGGTCTGTGGGGGCATGGCGGGACCCAGAGAGAAACTTTCTAGCTACAAATATCACCCAATGGGTTGACAAGAGTTTCCACCTAAAATCTGAGAAAGAAGATTCTAAATTGGAACTAAAAACTGCTTCCTAGTTGTCTCTTTCAAGTTAGCAGCAGCCTGTGGGCTTGAGCTACTCTATGGCAGGTTCATGGCATGCAGGCTGGACCTATGCTTGCTTGACACAGAGGTGTCTCCAAGCTGTGCATTATGCTGTGTGTTGGATATAGTTTTTGCTAGTTAAAAAAAAAGTTGTTTCTGGGCTACACACTCCTTGGATACAAACATAGACCCACTGCCTCCCAGAGTCAGTGGACACCATAGCTCCCAGTGCTGGCAGTGAATTATCTCCACCAAGTTGAAAAGCTAAATTGGGCAGAGCTAGCAGCCAAGACTTCTGCTTCAGTACTAGCAGCTGCAGTTTAAAGCAATAGATTCACAATAAGATTCAGATGGAATAGTTTACAATGTATGTAAAAATGCACATAGGCTTAAAAGAGAAAAAAAGAAATATATTCAGGTATATAAAAATAGATGGTTTTTAAAAATAAAGTCTTTAAAGAGAAGTAAAGGTAATATAAAAATTAATCCACATAAAGATGGATGTCACACAGAGAATCTGGGTTGTGTTCTCTTTGGGATTTTTAACGGCAGAGAGACATTTGATTGTAAAGGCAGATGAGTTATACCAATATGTATATTTTAAAGGTACCTTGACTTCAAACTTTGGATCTAAGGATATGTTGCCTTGGAAAGGAGGCTCTGATTTTGTTTCCACAGAAAGCCAGAGGCTATGTATTTGTTCTAGATTAAGATACATCAGGTTTAAGACCCTGACATTAATCTGCACACCTATGAACATATAATTTTTGACAAAGAAGCCAAAACTGTACAATGGAAAAAAGAAAGCATCTTCAACAAATGGTGCTGGCATAACTGGATGTCAACATGTAGAAGGCTACAAATAGATCCATATCTGTCACTGTGCACAAAACTTAAGTCTAAGTGGATCAAAGACCTCAACATAAATCCAGTTACTCTGAACCTGATAGAAGAGAAAGTAGGAAGTAGTCTTGAACACATTGGCATAGGAGATCAATTCCTAAATATAACACCAGTAGCACAGACACTGTGAGAAACAATCAATCAATGGGACCTCTTGAAACTGAGAAGCTTTTGTAGAGCAAAGGACATGGTCAACAAGACAAAGTGATAGCCTACAGAATGGGAAAAGATCTTCACCAACCCCACACTTGACAGAGGGCTAATATCCAGAATATATAAAGAACTCAAGAAATTAGACATCAAAATGCCCAACGGTCCAATTAAGAAATGGGCTATAGAAGTAAACAGAGAAATCTCAACAGAGGAAGCTCAAATGGCTGAAAGACATTTGAGGAATTGCTCAACATCCCTAATCATCAGGGAAATACAAATCAAAACGACTCTGAGATACCACCTTACACCCGTCAGAATGGCTAAGATCAAAAACAGTGAAGACAGCTGATGCTGGAGAGGATGTGGAGCAAGGGGAACTCTCCTCCACTGTTGGTGGGAATGCAAGCTTGTACAGCCACTTTGGAAATCAATATGGTGCTTTCTTAGAAAATTGGGAATCAATCTCCCCTAAGACCCAGCTATACCACTCTTGGGCATATTCCCAAGGAATGCTCAATCATACCACAACTGTACATGCTCAGCTATGTTCATAGCAGCATTGTTTGTAATAGCCAGAATCTGGAAACAACCTAGATGCCCTTCAACTGAAGAATGGATAAATAAAATGTGGTACATATACACAATGGAGTACTACTCAGTAGAGAAAAACAATGACATAATGAGGTTTGCAGGCAAATGGATTGATCTAGAAAGAATCATCCTGAGTGAGGTAACCCAGACTCAGAAAGACAAACATGGTATGTAGTCACTCATAGGAGGATACTAGATGTAAAACAAAGATGACTAGACTGCTACTCACAACTCCAGGGAGGCTACCCAGAAAACAGGACCCTAAGAAAGACACAGGGATCACCCAATGACAGAGAAATGGATGAGATCTACATGGACAACCTGGACGTGAGGGGGGGGTAATGAAGGTTCGAGGGAAAGAGAGCTTAGGGGAGTGGGAGATCCCAGCTGGATCAAGCACAGAGAGGGAGAATGAGGAAAAAGAGGCCATGATAAATGAAGACCCCATGAGAATAGGAAGAAGCAAAGTGCTAGAGAGGTCCCTAGAAATCCACAAAGATACCTCCACAATAGACTACTGGCAATGGTCAAGAGAAAGCCCGAACAGACCTACTCTGGTGATAGGATGGCCAAACACCCTAACTGTCGTGGTAGAACTCTCATCCAATGACTGATAGAAGTTTATGCAGAGATCCATGGCAAGGCCCCAGGTGGAGCTCCAGGAATCCAATTGGTGAGAAAGAGGAGGGATTGTATAAGCGAGAATTGTTGAGACCAAGATTGGAAAAAGCCCAGGGACAAATAGCCAAACTAGTGGAAACACATGAACTATGAACCAATAGCTGAGGAGCCCCCAATTGGATCAGGACCTCTGGATAAGTGAGACAGTTGATTAGCTTGAACTGTTTGGGAGGCACCCAGGCAGTGGGACCAGGACCTGTCCTTAGTGCATGAGCTGGCTGTTTAGAACCTGGGATCTATGAAGGGACACTTTGCTCAGCCTGGGAAGAGGGTACTGGACCTGCCTGGACTTAATCTACTAGATTGAGCTGCATCCCCAGGGGAGTCTTTGCCCTGGAGGAGATGGGAGTGGGAGTGGTAGATGGGGGGGTGGTAGGAGGGAGGACAGGGGAATCCGTGGCTGATATGCAAAATTAAATCAAATTATAAAATTAAAAAAAAAGATACATCAGGTTTGATCAACCAAAACCCCCTGAAAGGTCTCCGATGACACCATGGCCCCGATGATCAATATCCAGAATGGTTTCAAAGCAACTGGCTCATGTACTACCCCATAATTCTAAAATTTTCTTTGTGTCCGCATAAAAATACAGCACCATCATCCAGCAGGAAGTAGTATGAGAAGCTTTGCCCAAATTCCCAAATATACCAAACTGGCTTCGGAGATGGAATTGGCTCACTCCTTCTCTAAACCCAAGCATATTCACTGAAAAAAAAAGGTTGAGAGATTCTTCTGTCCCATATCAAATGAGCCCTCTGGTGTAGGACAGAGAAAAAACAATATTTTTATTTTATTTTATTTTATTTTTTGGTTTTTTGAGACAGGGTTTCTCTGTGTAGCTTTGCGCCTTTCCTGGAGCTCATTTGGTAGCCCAGGCTGGCCTTGAACTCACAGAGATCCGCCTGGCTCTGCCTCCTGAGTGCTGGGATTAAAGGCATGCGCCACCAACGCCCGGCAAAACAATATTTTTATTTAAAGCAAGTTGATTATAAATGTGATCTCTTTAAAGAAAAAATGGGATAGTATAGGTATGATAGGATGAAAGAATAGATTAATGAACCTACTTTTAAAGAGCAACTACTTGTTTAAAAATGTTTTACATTGCTGTAGATTTTAGTTTATTGATACAAATTTGAAGTTAATTTTGTTATACTGTATATATGTATATATGTATATATATATATATATATTTCTACTCTCATTTGAGGTATTATGTTTACGTAACTCATTTAGATTGTAATGGATAATTAAAAATACAGATTAATAATTATTCTTCTATGATAGTCAAACTTATAGTCATGTTAAGTTTTCTAGGTATACATAGATATATTTTAGAAAGATAGGTAATCTTCAAATACTTCAAAGACCTACAGAATATGGCATTTAAAATGTTTTAGAAATTTAGACTTTCTGGACAGTGAGACATGTCTGCTCCTGATTTCCTTCAGAGAGGAGGATGGGCATCAAAGACACTCCATATGGAGTTTATCTTCTTCTTGGCAAAAAAATAGCCATTTGGGCAAGAAACTGTTCTGGCCTGGACTGCTTGAAAAAATGTATTGACTAGACATGCAGGACCCATAGGAAGGTGACCACTGAACTTTGCTTGGCAAAATGGTCCTTCAGGTTCCTGCTGTGCAGAGGAAACTGCCAGACATTCTACAGGACACAGAGAGAAGTGACTGAGAGATTGTAGGTCTGTGGGCTAAAGACAGATGCCCCGACTTTACAGAGGAACTTTGGATGACTGTCTAGGCTGCCAGCTGTCTCTGTCTACTCTCGCAAGACCACCAAAAGTTGCTTGTGTCCTTCTCCCGTTTCTCAGGTAATATTATATCCTTCTGAGGTCTTTGATATATTTGAAGACTAGATAGTTATAATTTCCTTAGTCATGATAAAAGATAAGTTAGATATAAAACCTTAGACTCACAAATATAGGATAGATAGAATATCTTCTTTAATTTTGCCAAATACAAAATATAAATAGACTAGATATGATAACGGTAATTTTTACTTGACAATTGTTCTGTTATATGTAATTTTACTATGTTAAAGTTAAAACCTTCCCTTAAAAAAAAATAAAAGGGTAAGTGCTGAGGATGCTGTGAATGTGTTGCTCTGATTGATTGATAAATAAAATGCTGATTGGCCAGTAGCCAGGCAGGAAGTATAGGTGGGACAAGCAGAGAAGAGAATTCTGGGAACAGGAAGAGTGAGCAAGGAGATGCTGCCAGCTGCCACCATGAGAAGCAACATGTAAGATACCAGTAAGCCATGAGCCACATATAGAATTATAAAAATGGGTTAATTTAAGATATAAGAACTAAGTAACAAGAAGCCTGAACCATTAGCCCAAACAGTTTAAATAATGTAAGTGTCTGAGTATTTATTTGAGTCTGAGTGGCTGCTGGCCCAGGTGGGAGTAGAGACAGCTTTAGCTACAAGAGAGTAAGGAGGGGCATAAAGAGGGTCTACATGGAAGAAAGGGAGGGGAGAAATGATGTAATTGTAACTTAAAAAAAAAGAAAGAAAGCCTGGTGGTGGTGGCACACGCCTTTAATCCCAGCACTCGGGAGGCAGAGCCAGGCAGATCTCTTTGAGTTTGAGACCAGCCTGGTCTACAAAGCGAGTTCCAGGAAAGGCACAAAACTACACAGAGAAACCCTCTCTCAAAAAAACAAAAAAAAAAAAGAATTAAAAAGGACAGGATGCAAGAAAGGTGTATGACATCTTTATGCTGTGTCAACTTCTTAGTCCACTCATATAGTGTTTAATTTAATGTGTTATGTGTCAACTTCTTAGTCCACTCACATAATGTTTAATTGAACTCATCAAATAAAATGCATTTAAGAAAATTGTTTTTATTATACAGACTTGGTCTTAATAAAGAACATAGATGCATTTTGGACTCAAGAAAGTAACAAACTATACTTGTTATACATGTGTTAGGTGAACCTCACATGACTATTCTAAACAGATATTAGCTATCTATGTCCCTAGATTGTAATATTTCAGATTGTAGTTTAAAAATCTAGAAAACCATTAGAAATATCTTCCACAACAAATTAACTTTTTCCAAGTAATCATGACTACTACTATCATCATTAACTATGGTTGTTTTATTAATAAATTTTTAGTAACAACAGCTGGTGTATATCAAGGACTCACCATGTGAGAGGCATTCTGATTAATACTCCAGGGGTATGGTCTCATTAAGTCCTTATAATAATCCAAGGAACATCAGCAGTGCATTTAGAAATTAGGGCCTCACTGAATTGAAAATGAGAAACATTTTTCCAATGACTTTTTAAAACATAAACTATCTTATAGAATACCTCTTCTTTGAGACAAAAAAAATCTGCTGCTTTATTGGAAATGTACAAATAAATATTTAAGATGATCTTTCTTAAAACCGTGTTATCTTTGAGTGATCTGTTCCCTATCCTCCCAATGTCCCAACCTCCTTCCATGAGGGGCTTCTAGCAGACAATAGAAGGAGAAGACATAGAAACCAAGGAAATGTCAAGTACTAAAACTCAGGCTCTAACTTCCTTTCAGTAAGTACAAAAGTGGGAAAGCCACATTTGCCTCAGCAAGCCCAAAATACTGCTCTGTCTAGTCACTCTCTGTCTTCATCCCCTTTTCCTAGCTTTGTCTGAAAGTATCCCTCCAGATACACAAGGAAGCAGCCTGCTTAGGAGCACATTCTTGCCTTAAATATGGAGGGTTGGAATAGACTTTCAGTTTTTAAACCAAGATTTCAGCTTGATCCTTCCTGTCCCACTAAAACATTTAAACAATTGACAAAAATACACACGTTTGACTTGCCACTCATTATGCAGGGTCCCTTCTGTCATTCCTACTAGAAACGGGAAAGTAGAGACGCTGAAATAGGAAATCTAAAACTGGTTATCTTTATAATTCTAGAAGAATTTGGATTAAAACTGCACATTATGTGTTGCTTGTGCATAAGGCCTAGCAGTTCAATACTATAAAGAGGCATGAACTAGCCAACAGTATAAGCCATCATTAATACTGAGAGAGGGTTTATTAAATCAGTGGGTGAAAAATGAAGTGACTGGAACAGAGCAGGACAACAGGCAAGTTGACAGAATGTGGTGGAGAGTGTCATGGGGATCTGAGCATTCACAGTCTCCCTGAATTGGGTGCTTATGACTCAACTTCAGCAGATTTTTGCTACACAAGAATGCAGGTTTCATGCTGCCAGATTTTCTCATTTATAAAAGAAGCCGGAAATCATATTTTCAAGTGAAATCATCCTTACTTTAAAGTGTTGGCTAAATTCTCCTTCCTTTTAAAATATTATTCAGGCTGCTCATCTATTACAGTGGATGGCTATTAATTTCAGCATGTGGGAAGCTTTGTGGCAATTTGTACTCCGTTCTATTTGCAGAACGTTGAAGTTAACTTTTTATCAATAAAAATGTGAAGGCATGCTACCACATCTATTCATTCATGTATTAGTTGAGGTTCTATTGCCCTGCTTGGTAGGGTTGAGTAGATATAACAGAGATTATATGGTCTTTAGAGTCTGTAATATTTACTCTGCAGCTCCTTATAGGGAAGTATACTGACCCTTACATTAGGAAAAAGAGTAATTTGCACTGGTCTGTCTCTGAACTTCATAAAATCATGACTCCTCAATAACACTTGGGTCAATGAGAACCAGGTAAAAAGGACCATAGTGCTGATGGTATTGATTTCTAATGCAGTTTTGTCCAACTATTTCCCCTAAGCAAAGACTATCTTGTTGCTATGACAACAGTTGCAAAAGGCTATGTTGAGAGAAAAAAAAAAGGCATCAAAGATACATTAAATGTTAGACCAGAGAAAAGGACAGCAAAGGCTTGTGATTTAGTGTTGGCTTGCAGGGACAGCATTTTCACATTCTCCCCCATAGGTGAGATAGCCACATAAGACTCTGAGTAGCCTAGCTCCTCCAGCAAGCCACCTCCTACCTTAGAATCTTCAAACACCATCTGTATGGACTGAGGAAATGATTTCACAAACAAATGAGTCATATGCCAGAGCTTTTCACTTGTCGGTGGTGTAGATAACGGGTTTATGGAAGATTAAAAAATAGATTAATGTTGGATTTCAGTTGTCTTATCCTAACTGTATTCTAGCCTTATTTTGTTGAATGGTCCCATAGACTCTCATAAGCTTCTGTGTTTATCATTTCGTTTGTAGTTATTTAACAGCAACTCAGTTGCTATTGAAGCTAATGTTACAATGATTTTGTTATTTCTCCAGGCCAGACCTCCCTGAGTCAACCTCAGGTTCACCCTACACCTGACACCATAGCCATTATGGTCCTTTCTCAGGTCTTCTTTCTTAGTCACCCTATTCCTGTCCTATCTTGTCACTATCTTTGTGATATCCTGTCTCTGTATTTTCCTGTCTACAATATGATCTCCATTCAGTAGCCAGAGTTCATTCTAATATAGAAATGAGACAGGTTATTCAGATCATGAGAGCTTCAATAGTATCTTCTATTAAGCTCAATTAAAAAATGTAAAAACCGTCCCTATAGCCAAGGAAGCCCCATACAGTCACCTTCTGTTCCTGCTGTCTCCTACCTCTTACCACTTACTCTCCCTAGCCACTCTGGCTACCTGCTTACTCTCAGATGCTCACAAATGCTTAGCTACCTTCTTGCCCTAGTGACTTCAGATGCCATTTTGTACAGTACAGAAATTTAACTCTATATTCCTTTGTTTTGATCAGTCTTTAAGTGAAGTCATAACCTCAAGGTGCCTGGATTGGTTATTTTCATTCATATTGGTTATTGGCTTTTTTGTCAACTTGACACATACAAGAGTCACCTGTGAAGGGGTAAGCTCAATTGAAAAAAAACCACCTCAATCAGATCAACCTGGAGTGTTTTCTTTATTAAGGATTGATAAGAAAGACCAAGAATGTTAGGATTAAGGGTGTGTGCAACCACTGTCTGGCCCCTATATCTACTAATCCAGTGGATTATTATGCTTCTCTGATCTTTCAGGAAAGCTTTATCAGGGTAGACAATATATCACACACATATGAGCATCATTGAACATTAGAAATATGCACCTTAATTTTAGGCACCTACAAAAGAATTAGAGGGTTTTTTCTATTTTATGGTTGTATAAGATCAAATTAAGGAACATTTATATCATATGATGTTTTAATTTAAATACTTTTAATTTCTTTCCAGCTGCTGCCAAGTCCCGCCAGTCCCAGAGCCCACTTATAAAATATACACACAGACTCTTACATTATTTAAACTGCTTGGCCATTAGCTCAGGCCTATCATTGTCTAGCTCTTACTCTTATATTTAGCCCATTTCTATTAATCTATACTTTGCCATGTGGCTCGTGACTTACTGGTACCTTACATCTTCCTCGTCCTGGTGGCGGCTCCAGGCAGTCTCTCCCTCTGCCTTCCTGTTCCCTCAACCCTCCTCTCTGTTAGTCCCGCCTATACTTCCTGTCTGGCTACTGGCCAGTCAGTGTTTATTTATACAGAGTGATATCCACAGCACTTCTATTTTTTATAAAGCAGGTTTATTCCCTTTATTTTTTTACAATATTATGTGTGATATCAATATTAATGTGAAAATAAAGCTAGTAATAACTATAGACTGTGTATGACAATATACAATTTATATGGCTGTTTCACATGTTTTAGCTATGTCAGCATCAAATATAGAAAAACATGTTTATAATTTCATGTTTCATGT
>CABHPQ010166684.1:0-14174 GCA_902168405.1 Peromyscus aztecus
TTGATAAAAGAATGTCTGAGATATTACAGAGCAGACAATAAAAATTATTCATTGTCTAAAATACAAATTGAACCAGGCACCAGTGTTTTTATTTGCTAAGTCTGTCAATGCTAATTCCTTTTTTCCTTGCATTTAAACTCTTGGAATTCCATATCCTCTCCTCTCCAGCCCCCTTCCCCCAACCAGTTTCCTTCTTTTTCCTTTTTGGTGGAGACTTGGTTCCTCTGAGACAGTCTATTTTTTAATTTCCCTCATCCTCTGGGTTTTATTTACTTTAGCTAACTCACCCTGGGTCTCAATTTAAAAGTCTTTGATGCTACTGGGGTTGAGGCAGTGTAAGCTTTAGGGGGATTTCTTAAGGACACTGGAAGGAAATTAAACCTCAGAAAATATGCTTGACCCCCACCCCCCATTTCTTTCTAAGGAAAATCTGTGAGTTGAGCTCAGTTTATGTCACTGGAGCAGAAACAGCTGAATTAAGGCCCAAGAGCTCATTTCTCAAGCCTCCACCAGCTGCAGCTCCAGCCAGTAAATGGTTTTTCTCTCCTTCACGGGTGTTTTCTCAGGGTTTCCATCCTCAGCTGAACTCGTGCAAAGAGGCCTCCAACCAGTAGGCTCAGTGGGCCCCGAGGGATCTGAGAAAGCAGCAAGAGGAGGACTTCCCACACAGTGAGGCATTTGGACAGCTCTGAGCAGTCCGCAGCTCAGGCTGGCCCAGCCTCACAGTGTAAGCTCACGGAAAGTGGGACCTAGAAGTTGTGGTTAGAAAACAAACAAATCAAAAGCAACAAACCCCTAATCCTCCCCAGATGACTCTGGCCTGAGACCCAGGAAACCGGAGCAGGACTTCTCGGTGGCGGCGGCTGCTGAGAGGTGGCAGCTGAGCACCCAACTACCTCTGACTGCTAGGGGTGACAATAGGGTGACACAGAGTATGTGACCCCTCTCTGTTTCTTCCTTGCAGTGCCTTTTCCCCTTCACTCTACCCCAGCAGGACGAGCTCCATAAATCACTCTTCCGTGACCTCTCTCTCTTCCCTGTCCTCTTCTCCATTCCTTGTCGGGGCTTCCGAGGACACCCCCCATCACATGATCTACTTGACACCCCGCTTTCTGGGTCAGCAGGGGAGATACCCTAGTTTGATGGGTTACTCTGACTCATATGCTGCTTCCTGGGTTACCACATGATTTCTTGATGTAAAGGCTGCCAGGAATGGCAGACGACCCCAGTGTTTGGGTTTCTGAGGATTCTAAGTCATCGTGGTATGAAGTCTTAGTTAGTGTTTCCAAGCCTAGCTTCTTCAGCTTTGCATCGCGGTTACCCCTCTCAAAAAAAGAAAAAGAAGGAAGAAAGAGAGAAAGGAAGAAAGAAAGAAAGAAAGAAAGAAAGAAAGAAAGAAAGAAAGAAAGAAAAGAAAGGAAGAAAGGAAGGAAGGAAGGAAGAAAGGAAGGAAGGAAGAGAAAGAGAGAAAGAGAAGATATTTAGATATTTTTTGTCCAGAGAGATTTGGCCCAATCCATCTGACTTAAGCCACAGCTTCACATTACCCTACGCAGCCCAGCCAAGTTGATCTCTAACCAGATGGAAGAAAGGTCCTAGAGGGAGATGAGGCCCTGGGTGTACTTGGTGGGTACGTTATGCCGTGACATTGGTGAATAAAGCCCGGGGAATCAGCAAGGGACATTCATGCTTACCGTAAGGCTGGTTTTCTTGGAGCAGTGTTTGTCTCTGTGGACACACTCTTGTTTTAAGGTGCAGATCTACATCCAGTGCACCCACTGGGGTACCCAGGGTGGAGTGCACCCACTGGGGTATCCAGGTTCTCATGTCCCAGGACAAATCAAAACCAAAACAAAGCAAGCAGTAACAACAGAACCCCACCAGAACACATAGTTAATAGAAACAGACAGTTTACTGAGAAAGAGAAAGGCACTCCCCAGAATGTGCTCAAAAGCGCTGGGCCAGGAGTTTCATGCCTCTTTACAAGTCATTTACATAGCACCTGCCTTCTCCCAGGTGTATGGCTGGGCTTTTTTTGTTGTTGTTGTGAGTAGCCCAGGTGGGGAGGAGTTTCTAGCCCTTTTTGGCAACAGGCTTTCTTTCGCATGTCCAGCCTCACACCTCTCTCTCCATTCCTTTACCTTCCCGCCATACTGCTTCCTTTGTCAGCGCTCATCAGCGGCATCGAACCAGCCCTGCTTCCTCTCTGCTTCTCTCCTCTCTGTCTTGGGGGTTCCACGAATTTCCAAAAGCCACAGTTACCTGTGAGAGTCTTGGCAAGAGTCAGGATGGTTTTGGTAGCAAGAGAAACTTGACTTGGGCCGTGGTACCCCTTCCCTTCAATTCTTTCATCACCGCACCGCTGTAGACCCAATTTGTTTCCAGCTGGGTCCCCCTGGGGTTCTGTAGCTGGAGTTTCCTCCAGTCCTGCCCAGTCCCACGGACCCCACAACTGCTTATAAAATAATCACTCAGAAGCTCATATTAATCAAACTGCTCAGCCATTAGCTCAGGCCTACCACTGTCTAGCTCTGACACTTAAACTCAGCCCATTTCTATTAATCTATACCTTGCCACGTGGCTCATGGTTTACCGGTAACTTACATCTTGCTACTCGTCGCTGTGGTTGGCAGCATCTCCTGACTCAGCCTTCTTCCACCTCCCAGCATTCTCCTTTCTCCTTGTCCCGCCTACACTATCATTCCTGCCTGGCTACTGGCCAATCAGCATTTTATTTATCAATCAATCATAGCAACATATATTCACAGCATACAGGACATCCCACAGCAGGGTTCCAAGCCTTACAGCCTCCAGATTGCATCTGTGTTCCTAGTACCAGGATAACTGAATTCTCTCAGGCCTACTCACTATGGCATTCCAGGAAAATTTCACTCACGACCCGACTTAAATTTAGCTTGTATTAGCCACTGGGGCAAGTGGTCTAGAATTTACTGAGTCTGGGCTGGGACGGGGCCAGACACATGATGTCTGCCAAATAGTTGGGGAAGAGTGAGAAGATATTTGAGACCAGTTCCAAGTCTATGAAGTGGTGTCATGCAGAGATAGGGGTCAGGTAGGAGAGCAGAGGGCCCAAAGGAAGGAGCCATGCATCCTAAGTTGATTCTCAGACAATGCTCTCTTACAGATGAGGTTTTTACAACCGTGTCCTCTGAGGTACTTAGCTGTTTGTGCCAATTGTTTTTTAAATTTTTAAAAATTTTTTTCTGCTGTAGTAGGAGTTGTCTCCATCCTTGGCTGAGTTCCAGAATGGATCCTGGAAAGAGACCTTGTGCGCCCATGATTTATTGAGGAAGTGCTGGGGAGGGGGGGGATGAAGGAAGCAGTTCAGGGCAGCAGGGACACTAAGCTAAGAGCAAGCTCAGGCAAAGTCCCCAGAGGATGAATTCAGCATGGTCTCAGGAGGCAGGAGAGACACCTTTGTAAGGGAGCTACATGGTGAAGCCCTTACCTAAGCCATTGGCGAAGGACCTCAGGCCTGGGGGGAGAAGGTAAATTCTAAGCACCGTGAGCTCACAGTATTAGTTACCTGTCTCTTTACTGTGACCAGATATCTTCCCCGAAGTGACGTGAGGGAGGAAGGGTTTGTTTTGGTTGACAGTTCAGAGGAAGACAGTCCGTCAGGGAGGGGAAGGCAGAGAGGTGGGAGCAGCTTTGTCCGTGGTGCCAACTTGGAAGTAGAGAAGAGAAATACCAGGACTCAGCTCAGCTGTGTAGCTAGAGTTTTCCTGCCTGGCCCACGGTCAGGATAAATCTCTTTTACCTGCCAGTCCCACAGCCGCTCAGACCCAACCAATTAAACACAGAGGCTTATATTGCTTACAAACTGTATGGCCGTGGCAGGCTTCTTGTTAACTTTTCTTATAGCTTAAATTAATCCATTTCTATAAATCTATACCTTGCCACATGGCTTGTGGCTTACCGGCATCTTTACATGCTGCTTGTCCTGGCGATGGCTGGCAGTCAGTGACTCCTTCTGCCTTCCTGTTCTTTTTATTCTCTCTGTTAGTCCCGCCTATACTTCCTGCCTAGCCACTGCCAATCAGTGTTTTATTAGCAACACATTTGCCATACAGAACATCCCACAGCACAGCTGTATTCTTTTTCTCTCTTGATTTAGTCTGAGACCCCAGCCTGAGGGATGCGCCGTCCACATTTAGGGTGGATCTTCCTTTCTTAGTCAACCAGGTCTGGAAACACTCAAATGTACCCCTCATTAGTGGGTGTTTCTTTTTTAGTTAGTTTAGTTTTGTTTTTCAAAAATTTTTTTTTTGGTTTTTCGAGACAGGGTTTCTCTGTGTAGCTTTGCGCTTTTCCTGGATCTCGCTCTGTAGACCAGGCTGGCCTCGAACTCACAAAGATCCTCCTGCCTCTGCCTCCGAGTGCTGGGATTAAAGGCATGCACCACCACCGCCCGGCCAAATATTTATTTTTATTCAGGTGTATGTGTGTCCAGATGTCGGTGTGTCAGATCCCCTAGTTCTGGAGTTACAGGTGGTTGTAAGCTGCTTGAACTAGGTGCTGGGAACTGAATTTGAGTCCTCTATGAGACCAGCAATCTCTCTTAACCACTGACTGGTCTCTGACCAGCCCTAGGTGTTTCTTAACCCAATCAAGTTGTCAATCAAATTACCCGACATACTGTCCCCTCACACAAGGAGACTCCAACAGTCTCAGGAAAGGGCCTCGGCCACACACTGCTGGAAGAGGCGTTCTCTAGACCCAGGAGGGGCTGGGGACACACCAAGGGCACAGCAGGAGCCAAAGTGCAGAACGGGTCACAACACTGTCTGCTCTGGGCCAGTTCTGGCATCAGCCCTTCTCCAGGAAGCTGGGTGTCCTGCATTCCTGCTTCACCCTGGGATATTGTCTGCTTGGACAGTGCTGGGCTGAAGTACCCAGCACCTTCAGCTTCTGAATTATTTGTCAACATTTCAATCCAGTTCTCTGACTCCTCTGGGGTAAAAACAACAACTAGGTTGTAATCCTAGGCCCACATGTCTTGTGGTAGATGCCATACAGTCTGGCCAAGCCCAACGACTTGGGCAACAGTGCCATAGACCCCATCACTCTCTCTCAAGCCCTAAGTATGTGGGCTATAATTTTTCTTGTAGGAGAGCAAAGAGGAAAGAGAAATGTTTTGTTCCCATTTCTCTAAGGCGAAGGGGAAAAACTCTGCAATCAGGGAGGTTCATACATGTATCAAGCATGCCTGGGTCTAATGCATACAGCTCAGGGTGCCATTAGTGAGTGTTCTGTGTGCCTGCAGAACCCTGCAGATGTAAGTTGTGTGTCGTATCAGACCTCAGACCTCAGGCTTTCCACCCTGATCCAGATGTGGGGCCTCTCTCCTCTACCCCATTTTGTTAAAAGCAGCTGTTTTCCCCTTCCAGCTCTCCAAGTGCTGATTTCATCTCCCCCCCCCCCCCCCCCACAAAAGTTTAGAGCCAGGAGAGGAATGGTTTGGCAGAAAGTCAACGTGTTGTGGGAGGAAGAAGACAATGTGGAGAGAGCAGAGGCCAAGTAGGGTCTGAACAAGAAGGCTGGACCCAGGCTCCGAGGACTCCAAGAAGCCCCGCGCTCCCAGGGGTCCAGATTTGGGAGTAGCCTTTCTGGCTTTCAGCAACTTCCCTTAAAGGTGGAGCCCAGAAAGTTCTTTTACTCCACACTTTCTTTCTGGTGTAGTCTGAGAGGGGTAGAGATCAGCCAAGGGGTAGAGGAGAGGGAGAGATGCTGGATTCCCTCCACTTCCAAGCTCGAGCATCAACCCCAGTTCTCCACTCACCCCTTCTCTGCTCCAGCAGCAGGATTTTGAGCTGTGAGTTACCCTGGGTTGAAAGGAGACAGACCAAGCATTAATGGAGTGTTTAAGGGGTAACCAAGGCCCAGGCAACTGGCCCACAGACACACCAGATCCAGGTGGAGTGGCCAGCTCACGAGGAGCCCTGAGGGGTTTGCACCCAGTTCTTGGAGTCTCATCTTGCCCCCACCCCCGCATTCCACAGCAGCTCCTTAGTTCTTCTTATCCAAGCCCTCCCTCCCCCACCAGTACTTCTCAGCCAACATCTTCGAGCTCTGGAAAAATTCCTTTCGCCTTCACATTGAAAAAAAAAAAAAGTTGAAAATTTCCAAAAGGAACATGTAAGACACAAAGGGAAACCCAGAAGTGGAGAAATGGTGAGGTCACAGAGCGTACGTGGTTGTGCCAACTTGATCTAACATCTTGGGGAAGAGTCACTCACGGGTGTGCAAGCAATTCTTTAAGGAAGCTGCTGAGCCTGGAGGAGGCTGAACACGGGTTGATGAGTCTGCTTTCACCCTGGTGGGGACTTCAACGTCTCAGGCTCCTAAGTTTTGAGCCTTTTTTTTTTTTTTGGTGGGGGGGAGGGGCTCTCCGTACTCAGGCCCGAGCTGGAACACCCGAGGAGCCCTGGGGTTCTCTGAGTCCTGTGGTCCTGCCTCCTTTCCCAAGGCTCCTGGCTTGGGCTGGCTGGCTCCCTGTCTCTCAAACCGCCCCCTCCTCTCTGCCTGGTTAGGTTTCCAGAGCCTACACAGGGCTCAGACTGGCCCTGCTCTGGAGCAGCCATGTTCCAGCCGATGTGATGGGGCTCCTCGCTTGAAAGATGTGACACTTTTAGGATCCTCGTGGTTCTGACTTGAGGGACTGGATTTATCTGTGGAGAAACCATGAACAACTTACCCGAGTGTAATGCTATGAAGAAGTCATACATGGGGATGACAAAATGACTAGCTGGTAAAGGCACTTGTCCCAGAGCCTGACAACCTCTACGTGTGCACTGTGATGTGAGCATGCGCACGTAGACTATACATGCTAAATAAATAAAGGTTAAAAAAGCATCAACCGCCACCGCCTTTTTTACATTTACATGTTAATGTAATCAAAGACAAATGCAAGTGCCCTCCCCCTCCATCTTCTCCTTTCTCTCCATGGGCAACCACCATGATGCGCATCTCTCAGGACTGTATTATGCAAGCATGTATGCGCCTAATAAAAAAAAATTCATGTCTATCTATCTATAATTATCTGTTGCTGTCCATGGGGTATTGTTTTCAAGAGCTTCTGCAGATAGCAAAATCTTCAGATTCTCAAGCCTTTTGTTTAAAAAAAGCACAATATTAGCATATAACCTATGCATAGCTCACCTCTGGACTATTTATAATGTTGAATACAATGTAAATGCTATGCAAATAGTTGTTAAGCTGTATTGTTTAGTGTATAATGGCCAAATGTTCAGTAGAGACACAATTTCTTTGGGAATGTTTTTAGTCCACAGTTGTTTGGATCCATGGATGCAGACAAGAAGAGCTCTCGGTATCTCTCTTTTTTTTTTTCCTACTGTTTTTACAATTGCAGTTTTAAACTCTGATCTATCTGGAGTTTATCTTTGTGTGAGGAGGAAGGTATGGATCCATCTTTGACCTTTCCCAGATGACTACCTCATTGCGGGGATGAACTGGGATCCTTTGAATAAGCCACTTATGGAACTAATGTTCCCCAAAAGTTGTGTTGACATGCTTTAAGGGGGGGGGAGGATAGAGAAAGGAGGGCTGCTGGACACAGCCTTGGCCTCACAGCCTCAGCCTTGGCTCCGTCTTCTTGGACAGTTCAGTTCAGGTTACATACTTGCATATTGCCTAGTCAAAGCCAAGTCCAGCTGCTGAGATCTTCTCTTTTTGGTAGGCACCTTGGTGACTTCATCCTCTGTAGATGTAACCAACCGTCTTATTAAATAAGAAACACAGAGCCAATGCAGAGATGAAAGCCCAAGAGGTCAGAGCTAAGAGCCTTACCCTTCCTGCTGCAGCTATCCTCTTCAGCCAAGAGACCCACTTCCTGTGTGTTTGTCTTTATATTGACTTTCTGTTCTGCCTTCTCATTGGTTGTAAACCCAACCACATGACCGCCTCGTCACTGCCTGTCTATAGAGACCTCCAGGTCTTCTATGGTTGGTATTGAGATTAAAGGCGTGTGTCTCCATGCTGGCTGTATCCTTGAACACACACAGATCTACCTAGCTCTGCCTACCAAGTGCTGGGATTAAAGGTGTGCACCACCACCACCCAGCTTTTGCTATGGCTCTAATAGCTCTGACCCCCTGGCAACTTTATTTATTAACATATAAATAAAATCACATTTCAGTACAAATAAAATATCACCATAATCCTCCTTTTCCTTACCAAGTAAGTTTAACCACTCTGTCCTCTCCTCCCCTGTTCTTCCTTCCCTTGGCACAGGGCACTCTGGGAAGTGTAGTTTTCTCTAGCCTTTTCTCAGCCAATATCTCAGTGGGTTCCTACTTGTCCGGCACCCACTTGATGTCATCTCTGAGTCTAAGAGGCTCCATCTCATTCAGCCGTCAGAGTACACTTTTCTGTGGATACTCAAGTTTTAGGCATGACAAAAACAAAGTTTAATTTAAGAAAACTAGGATTAAGCTCCTTGCTCAAGGTCCCACTTTGATAAAAATCAAATACAAAATCAGCAATAGACTCAGCTCTGCCTCCAGAGCGTGAACTAGTGCCTACTGAGGAGGCTGTTATGAGAAGCAAGTAGCCTGCAAGGCTTATAGGCACTCTCCTGCTCATGAGCAAGGTCCAGGTGTCCCTGTGGACTCAAGATCAAGGGCATTCATTGTCTTCAGTATCCCCTTTCTCTGCCTCCCCAGGGAGGCCACTGCTAGACGCTGTGCTGGGAGTTCAGTCAACAGAACTCCATCTCCCTGCCTGGCCTTCTGGCTCCCATGGGTGCTGTTACATCTGCATCCCCAGAGGTACCTGCCCACACTTGATGCTGGACATGCATGGGTTGTATCATTAGTACGGAGCACAGAGTGGCCAGTGCAAGCCTGGGTTTCCTGGGATGCCTTTGGCAGGCCCAGCCCCCATCAGTCTGTCCTGGCTCCCACAATGCTGGGACTGCCCATTATCCCATTCATTCTGTAAAGGCCACCTGGATAATTGTCTTCTTTTTCTAAATCTGAGCTTATTCAAAGAGAAGCGACATTGGCTTGGCATGTGAAAAGGGGCAGGACATTACTCGGCTGGAGATGTTTGTGACTTGAAAAGAACCAAGAGGTTCTGCAGAGGTAACTGCCCCGGCCAGACACAGGGAAGTAACTCCCCTTTCTTGGGGTCAAAAGGGAGTAGTTTCAAATCATCTGTCACCCTCAGGGGTGCCGGATCAGCATGTTACCAGGCTAAAAGGAAGGACTTGCTTTTAGTTAAGATGAATGGCCATGGTTCTGTCAAATCTCAGGTTCTTTTTTCCCACCCATAAGCAAATGTTTAGAAAAGTATTTTTATTTTACGTTAATCTTAATTTCTCCTTTATTTAGAGAATTTAAAAAAATGTGTGCGTGGATGATGATGATGTGGGGGGGGGTGCGTGTGAGCCATGGCACATATGTGGAGGTCACAGGACAACTTTGTGGAGTTGGGATCAAACTCAGGTCAGCAGGTTAGCATGACAAATGCCTTTACATGCTGAGCCATCTTGAGGGAGGAGAGCTGGGGTTCAGGAACAGTCACTCTGGAGAGCAAGCGGGTCACTGTGCAGGATCTTGCCTCCGGAGATGCTCCTGGGGAGGGGCCCAGCAGTGCTGGGAAAAGCTAGAGCTGACTCAAGCCACAGAAGGCACAGACCCCAGGACTTCTGCAGGATCCCTTGAGTCAGGAGAGCGTGTACAAAGAAGAGCAAGGCTGCCTTTGCAGACAGGGGTTGCACACGCTTGGTTCAAGGACCAGAGGGAAAAGGCCAGTCTACTCAGTTCTGTATCTTCAAACTCCTGCTGTTCCCCTGAGTCTACTCAGTTCTGTATCTTCAAACTCTTGCTGTTCCCCTGCACTGAGAAGCAAGGCAAGCTAGCAAGCCCTAGGCAGACGCAGGCTGCAGGTGAAGGTGATGGTGACGTGTGTGGGAACAAAAGCCCAGGAAAGGGAGATTGTGTGTGTGTGTGTGTGTGTGTGTGTGTGTGTGTGTGTGTGTGTGTGTTTAAGGTTTTTCTTTAGCTTTCAGGGTTTTTTTTTTTTTCCCATTGACAAATGCCATTTCTTATGCTTTCATAAAAAACAAAACAAAAGAAACCCACATTTTTCATAGATCCTATCTTAGTTAGGGTTTCTATTGCTGTGAAGAGACACCATGACCACTGCAGCTCTTATAAAGAAAAACATTTCACTGGGGTGGCTCACTTACAGTTCAGAGGTTCAGTCCATTATCATCATGGTGGGACATAGCAGTGTGTAGGCACACGTGGTGCTGGAGAAGTAGCTGAGATTCCTACATCTTGCAGGCAACAGGAAGTGGTCTGTGTCACTGGGAGTAGCTTGAGCAAAGGAGACCTCAAAGCCCTCTCCCACGGTGACACACTTCTTCCAAGAAAGCTGCACCTACTCCAACAAAGCCACACCTCCTAATAGTGCCACTCCCTATGAGTTTATGGGGACCAATACATTCAAGCTACCACAGCTCCTATACTGATCCTTAACACTGACTGCTTGTTGATATCCCTTAGGATTAAAAACAGAGATGATTGGGTCTCACCCTAAGTAATTTTGATTTAGCGGGTTGGAAGGTAGCCTTGGTGATTTTAATGTGTAGCTTAGGCTGAGAGCCCTTACCCTGAAGAAGTGAGCACTAGAGAAGTCAGATGAAAAACGCTGCCAAGCCTGGCAGTGGTGGCGCACGTCTTTAATCCCAGCACTCGGGAGGCAGAGGCAGGCGGATCTCTGAGTTCAAGGCCAGCCTGGTCTACAGAGTGAGTTCCAGGACAGCCAGGACTACATAGAGAAACTTTGTATTGAAAACACACACACACACACACACATACACACACACACACACACCAAATAAATATAAATATAAACAAACAAACAAATAAATAAAAATAAAAAGAAAGAAAAAGAAAAATGGATATCTACAGAGGTGATGGGCATTTGTATGGCTGCGGACTGGCTGTAAGGTGAAGGGTGTCTCCTGGATTTGTGTAAGTATGAATATATAATTTATGTACCCACAGATGCATAATTTAAATACTAATTGCATCTGTTAACTCTAGCCCTCTGGGGGAGGACGAAATGACATTCACTATGGAGGGTGTACAGCATTTTAGAAAAGCTTAACTTGTATTGGCTGAGATTTTCAAAGGTGATAAAGGCCAGGCTGCAAACTGAAAAAAAAAAAACAAAAACAAAGCAAACAAAAACAAAAACAAAGCAAACAAAATGGTATCAAGAGGCAAACATCAGGCTGGAGCTGTGGGATGCGGGGGACCCCGGGCAGATGTTGGTCAGGAATGGCTGTTCCTGTCTCCCTATCTAGTGCAGGGCCTGGCCTGCCGCACCAGTTCAGTGCTCGTGTGTTGAGTGAATAAACCGAGGAACAGCAAGTTTCCTCGATCCAACTGATCCATAACTGCAGATCACTTGTGGATCAGTTATTCACTTTTTGTTTGCTTGTTTTTTAATTTATTTTTATTACATTTATTTAGTTGTTGTGTACATGTGCACACATGCCAGGGCACATGTAAGGAGGTCAGGGGAGCCTGTTCTTCTACCATGTAGGTCCCAGGGATTGAATCAGGCTGTTGGTCTTGGCAACAAGGACCTTTACCCTCTGAGCTACCTCACTGATCCTATTAACTTATTTTTGAGACAGGATCTTGCTATTGTAGCCCAGGCTGTCTTCAAACTTGCCATCCTCCTGCCTCAGCATCTTGAGTGCTGTGGCTAGAGGAATGCACCACCATCCCCAGCCTCAACGTATTATTACTATAAATTTCTGAAACACTAGGGAATGTTGAGGACCTCTTGCTTCCTCATCCCTAAGTACTTCAGTGTCTAAACACGTGAGCAATAAAATCTCAGAAAAATTTATAGAATGCAAGAGAATGGTGACAGAGGCTGGTATTTAATATGTAGTCCTGGGCCATAGTTCCCCATTGGTTCTTTTAGTGTCCCTTATATCAGGCCCCTCTGGCTACAGAGCACTCGTTACCCTCGGCCAGCCAGCCAACCTGTCTCTCTCCTCTCATTCGTTTGTCCTTCCTGGCCTGGCGTCTGCAAGACCTCTGGGAAAGTTTCCTCCACACGGGTCTGATCTATGTACGCTCAGGGTCTGGTGAAGGCTATCCCTTTGGCAGGAGTAGGACCCGTGTGCCACTCCACCCCCAGGCCTTGTGGGTTCACAGATCACAGCATCTCCCTTCCCCAAACCTGCTCACTTCCTCCAGAGAGGACCTTCCCTACCTAGTTTTTGTGTATTCTGCCAGATCCCAGAGTTGGTGCCCACCCAAGGTCACACACTTCATGAAGGGCTGAGATCCATTTACCTTCAGCTGTTCCCCAGAATCTCACCATACTCGCCCCAATCCCCAGCCTCTGGAGGCCTTTACACCCTGTTTCCCTAGCCAATCTTCTGCTGTTTTTTTCTCCCCATCCACACTGTCTTGCTTGCTTCCAGCATGCTAGGCAAGGGCTCTTGCACTGAGCCTCACCCAGTACCCCAACACCCTCTGCCAATGGGCTATGGTTGCACTGAGCCTCACCCAGTACCCCCAAACCCCTGCCAATGGGCTATGGTTGCACTGAGCCTCACCCAGTACCCCAACACCCTCTGCCAATGTGCTATGGTTGCACTGAGCCTCACCCAGTACCCCGACATCCCCTGCCAATGTGCTATGGTTGCACTGAGCCTCACCCAGTACCCCGACACCCCCTGCCAATGGGCTATTGGTTGCACTGAGCCTCACCCACTACACTATTGGGACATTGAGTCTAGAGAGGGGATCAAAGAAAGCTGGAGGCTGGGAGGTGAACCTTCAGAAGCACTCTCTCAGAGTCATCCTGTGGAGAAACCTTCTCGAAGGGGATGTATAGAGTTGGGAGTGTTGTGGGGCCCAAAAGGAGCTCAGGCCAGAGAGAGGATTTGAGGACCAGGGAAGAAAGGCTGGGTCCTCAGCCTATGTTATGGGCTGTGGAAAGAAATGTTAAAAGATTATGGTTTTTAAAGATTTTTATTTTTAATTATGTGTGTGTGTAGATATGTGCACATGAGTGCGGGTGTCCACAGAGCCTAGAGCCGTCAGATCCCCCAGGGTTGGAGTTACAGACAGCAGTGAGCTGCTCCGTATGGGTGCTAAGAACCTAATCCAGGTCCTCTGTTAGAGCAGCACAGGCTCCTAACTGCTGAGCCATCACTCCAGCTCAGTGATATTTTTGTTAGAAGGTTTGGAGTGGGCTGTTCCTGTTTTCTCTTTTTAGCAAAGGTTCCCTGTGTGACCCAAGCTGGCTTTGAATCTTGATTCTCCCAGCGCTGGGCTGACCACCCTAGCTGCCATGGTCTCCCTACTCCTTCCTCTTTTCCTATATGTACCTTTTATTTTGTAGCCCTGGCTGCCTTGGAACTTATGTAGACCAGGCTAGCCTCAAATTCACAGAGCTCTCTACCTGACTCTGCCTCCTGAGTGCTCTCCAAAAGCTGCCTTTTGGAGAGATTTTTGTTGTTTGCATTTTGAGAGAGTATCTCACATAGCCCAGGCTTGCCTCAGACTTACTGTATAGGTGGGGATGACCCTGAACTCCTGATCTTCCTGCCTCCACCTCCTGAGTGTGGGGATTACAGGTATGCATCACCACACCTGGGTCCTCTTCCAGAGCCTGTAGACAAACACATCTTCAAGGCCGTAGGAAAGGACTGTGCTTCATTCAGATACAACCCTGCATGTAGACTGGCTCCAGGGTGCTTGATTGTGTTCTGGATACACATAGAGGGAGGATACATGTCGCATCAAATGTGCTAAAACAAAACAACACCAGAAACCCCGTGTTTTCAACTAAGTTCCTGTACCAGGCTCCAACAGACCAGACTAACAATCAAAATGAAGTCATCCATGCCACCATTGTGTGTCACTAATGGGAAACTAAGTTGTTCTCTGAGAAGTCAGGAGAGAGAGAGAGAGAGAGAGAGAGAGAGAGAGAGAGAGAGAGAGAGAAGCTTCCTAACCAGGTCAGTTTCAATCTCATGACGGTGAAGCCCATCCATGTAACCTGAGGTCAATCTATCAGCTATTTTTCTTTTGTTTTGTCTTGGTATCTCTGCATCTCAAAGAAAGTCACTTTTTTTTTTTTTTTTTTTT
>CABHPQ010166684.1:14274-35940 GCA_902168405.1 Peromyscus aztecus
TGTCCAGTCTACATTTTCCTCCTTTGCCACCCGCCCCGTCCAGCCCCTTTTTTGGAGTGAAATGTTTCCTGATTCTTGAACCACAAAAATGAAGCTACTTTATTCCTTGGCAAGTGTGAGGGCTGTGAATGCCCACAGGAGCAGCAGGTTGTCCCAGAGGGCTCCCCACAGGACTTCTTCAGAGCAGGGCCACAGGGCTAAGAAAGACCACAGAGAGAATTCTCTATTTCCTGCTGTGAGCACTGACGATTTTTAGGGTGGGTGAGGACTTGGCAGGAGCCAGCATGTGCCACATATTGCCTACTGAAGTCCTTTGTCTCTGTGGACCTCGGCTCAGCTTCTTCACCTGTAAAATGGGGCTGCAGACAAGATCTGCATGACAGCCATACCCACTAATGCTTCCAGGAGCTCCAGACTGCTGCCAACGCACCAGATCCACGATATTTTTGCAATGGCAGCCTGTGCAGAATAACACACTGAGAAAATGTCCTAGGGCACACCAGGGCTGCCCTAGCCCTTAGCAAGAGGGGCTTTGGCATATCCCGAGAGGTGACTTGAGACCAGCACGAGCAGACACAGAAGAGCCAAGTGTGTGAAGTACCGGTGGAACTCGGACTTGAGACTGGGTTGTCTGCAGTTGGGACACAGCCCGTACAGCGGCCGGCGGGATTGCAAAGTGTCAATCAAGGGACTAGGCCGAGGCTTGGGCAAGCTGTCACTCCGCAGCCTCGTTCTGGGGCAGACTTCTTTGAAGTTTTAGAACAGCGAAGTCAAAACTGCGTCCAGGGTCTCATGAAAGCCCTCAGGTCAGAGCAGGGGCCTGGAATATTATTTATTGAACCGTTCATTGCTTGACTTGTGATGTTTAAATATTTAGACAGATGGCATGTGGGTTATCTTTCAGACCCTTGTCACGGGCCTGACTGGAGCTCAGGGATGGTGCCATCAGGCCCAGCACATGGCACCTCTAAGCTTATTGCCTGAGAGAGTCGGATGGGAGCTGAGGAGGCGCTGAGGAGAAAAACAGTGACCAGGTTGTGAGGAGCACCGCCAAGAGCTCCAGGCAGCCCCTAACTTCATGCCCCAGTGGGCTGCAAATGCAAGCTGCTGCAGAGCTAGGTAGAATGCTGGGATGATGGTTTGGAAATGGAACAACGTGAGGGACAGATTATGGGACCTTCAGGAAGAAGGACCCTCAGGACCCCTGCCTGACCTGCTCAGAAGAAACTAGCCAGGAGGCTGCCATAAGGAGAGGAGGAGGGGAGCATTGTCTCCAGCTCATTTGGGTTTGACTGTGCCCGAGGAGCTTCATCCCACATCACAGGCTGCAGCTTCCAGGCCATGCTTAGCGTAGCGAGCTGTCTGTCTTCTGGCTGGCGGGCAATGGGTCCTCATGGGATAAGCCGAGGCACCTACTGGTCAGTTGAGCAGGTGTTGCTAGGTGCTTGGGATGGAAGTATGTGTCGCCCAAAGGAAAAACTCAGAGGATACTTGAAAATGAAAGAAAAAGGTATCAAAACTAGAAGCTTTGGAGGTGGGAGATTCTTTTAAAAATCTTTCTCCACCTCTCAGAGCAGGGTGAAGACTATGAATTTGGCCCCTGAAGTTTCTCCAGCCTCTTGAGGAACAATGTGGCTGTGTGCCTTGTCCCACTCAGACTTGCCTTTCCGTGGCAGAGAACACATTTCCTGAGATGGGCTTGAGGTCATCTTTTTCCTCTGGTTGGGAAATTCTGAAAGCATGAGGTAAGCCGTGTGGGCAAGAAGGAATGTACGTCGTGGACCTGCTGGGCATCCCATCCTGGAGAGGAGCCATTGTGGGCACAGTCGGCTCTGATGGGCCTCTTGGAAGAGGAGAAGAGACTCTTGGGAGGTGGCTAGGGTCACTTTGGTTTTCTGGTCCCCTTCTCATTAAGAGAGGCTGTGAGTGAGGAAGAATATTTCCAAGGGTTCAGCTGGAGAGACTCAGGTTGGTGCCACGCAGAACGTACCACCTAAGCTCAGGGAGCCCTGGCTGCTGGTCACATCTAGGGAACAGCTCCTGCTTGTTGTTTTCCAGTCTCAGAGAAGAGACTTTGTTGGACCCAAACTTGCAGCAGGGCTTTGGAGGAAAGCCACCAGTTTGGTAAGCAAGCCTTGTTCCCTACAGGGGAACCGTCTTGGTTTCCTTTCTGCTACTGTGGTAAGTACGCTGACAAAGCAACTCAAGGAAGAGAGGATTTATTTTAGCTCACAGTTCCAAGATGCATTAGCGGGGAAGCCAAACCAGCAGGTACTTAAACTCACCACACCTGCAACCAGTCAAGAGCAGAGAGAAATGAATGGCTACACGCGTCCTCAGCTCACCTCCTCTTTCGTACAGTCCAGAACCCCAAACCAGGGGTTGGTGCTGCCCACTTTTCATCGGGGCCTCACACATCAATTAACGTGATTAAGACAGTCCCCCACAGTTATGCCCACAGCTGGCCTGATCTTAACAATCCTTCACTGAGACTCTGTTGTCAAGTGATACTACATTGTGTTGATAACTAACTGTTGCAATGGTTCTCCCTGCCATCCCTTAACTTCCATTTAGGTTGGTAGGGCCAACAAGGTAGGTCTTCATCCCCTGAGATTTGCCTCTCTTTATCTTGGAGGAAGAGCATGGTATCTTGGAGGGGGGGCCTGGAATCCACAGAGTGTGGGGGTTTGGGAATTCCAGCCTCAGTTTGTAATCAGACATTTCTCTCCCACCTACCTGTTCCCAAATACCTGGCAGCTGCTTCCCAAATAACTGACTCAGAGGCTTAATATTACTTACAAATGCTCAGCCGATGGCTTGTTACTAGCTAACTCTTTTTTTTTAATTTTAGTTAAAAGGGAGGTTTATTTAGGGAGGTTCACTTACAAGTGAAGGGATAGGTAGGTTGCAGGGTCTGGGAAAGGTGTGTAGCAGTCCAGCGGTGTTCTCTGGAGAACTCTGCTTGGTCTACCTCCAGCATCCAGGGTCCAGGAACCAAGAACTACTAACTAACTCTTACACTTAAATTAGCCCATATTTCTATTTATGCTTTGCCACATGGCTCATGGCTTGTTACCTCATTTTCTATATGTCCTGCTTGCCTGGTGGCAGGCTTGTGCCTCCCCTGACTCTCCTGACTCTGCCCTTCTCCTTCCTATCATCCTTAGTTGGTGTCCCTGCCTATACTTCCTGCCTGGCTACTGAGGATTATTCCACAGCATCAGCTTCTTAGAGGACAGGGGTGGTATAGGAGCTGTTTGGAAATAGCAATCTTGTTCCCAAACACTTTCCAACAAGTTGTATGGAAGTTAAGTAAATGGCTTGGAGGAGTTTTGAGGTAGCACCTTGGTCTGGGAATACAAACATGAGGACAGCAGTAGCATTGGTGAAGCCAGTGGCACTGCCTTCCAAAGCACTTCCTGTCTCTGCTCCTCACTTTCAATCATGAACTGAATGTGTATCAGATTCCTGGAACTGCTTAAAAGTGACCACAGATTAGGTGACTTTCAACAATGGCAATTTATTCTCATACTTCTGGGGCCAGAAGCCCCAAAGCAAGAGGTTGGCACAGTCAAGCTGTCCCCAGAGGCTCCAGGAAGACTCTTCTGGTTTCTCCCTCCTTCTGGTGGCTCTGGGCAGCTCTCAGCTTGTGACTGAGTCAGTCTATGAATAGGGAAATGGTAGTTTTTCCTTGGCCTGTTTTCTGCCCATATACAAGGTGATTTCCTAACATCTTTAACTTAATTCTGTTTTTCCAAATTAGGCCATACTCACAGGTTCTGGGACTTAGGATAAGGATATGTGTTTTGAGCTAGGCTAAGAGATACTTATTCAACCCACTGTGGAGCATTTCTGTAAGCAGGTCCTGGCTGGGCCAGGTCCTTGGACAGGACAGTATAGCATTCTCAACTATGACTGAAGTCCTGTGGTCAGACCATCCTTAGGCCCTTAGTGTGATTATCAGCAGAAGTGGCTGGTGAACTCCAGGGTCGCTTCTTTCTAGCATATTCCAAGTGCAGCTCCTGTCAGCCCCTTGGCATCTGTGGTTGTGGCTTTGGTCTACTCTGTGGTTTCACAACTATATGTACATGTGCACACCCACATGTATCTTATTATATATAGTACAGTCGGCCCTCCACTTCTGAGGGTTCTCCATTTGTGGATTTAAGCAATCTCAGACAGAAAATGGAAAAAATTATACAAGGCTGTCATCTACAACATTCACTCTCAAGAACGGCATAGTTGAGGGGGAAAAAAAAGAAATTATAAAAAACCCTCTCGTAACTGTTCAGTTAAGTTCATGATTTGGGTTGTTGCAGATGCTGCCCGCCAACAGCCCAACACAGCATAACATCTATTTATAGGCCATTCATTTTCTTGTATCGGGTATAAGGAATGACCTAGAGGTGATGGAAAGTATACAGGAGATTGTGCAGGCTCTATACAAATGTTACAATATCATATGTAAGGGACCGAGCGTGCATGGATTAAGATATCTGTGATAAGTGGGGCTCAGTGTCTACATTTTCCCGGTCTCTGGGTGGTTCTGACTTGGGCTACAATGAGAACAGCATTGCTCTAAGTACACAGAGAAGTTCAGCTTCTGATAAGCTCCCTCCTCCACAGCCAGGCAGTCTTTAGTAGAAGAAGCTTTAATAATGAACCAAGGACACCGACATATTCAATGAGATCATGTGGGTCCTGGTTGCAAATGGCCTGTCTGAGGACATCTTTCCATGTCATCTGGAAATTCAAATTTCAATATTTCTTGAAAAAGAATTGATGTGTCTGGCAGTCCCAATACACCGTATTCCCAGGGGAATGAACCGCCCTGATGCCTTGAGACAGGACTCACCAGTTAGCTCGGGCCCCCCAGGTGTGAGTGGTGAGTCCTCCTCATTTGCATCACCTCACCAGCTGCTATGAGGATTTTGGATTTCAATTCCTATATGTGAGTGGGGCGCATACACTGTAGCCTGAAGTAATGGCTAACTTCATATATGACCTTGGTGAGGTCATCCAGACCAACTGTAGTCTGGATACCGCTGTGAAGTTTTTGGTTTGTTTGTTTATCACAGGGTCTCACTATGTATTCCTGGCTGTCCTAGATCATGAAATATAGACCAGGCTGGCATTAATCTCATGGAGCTCCTTCTGCCTATTCTTCCAAAGTACTAGAATTAAAGGCATCACCATGCCACACTGGAATTTCTTTTTAAAGATAAGGTTTAATTACAGACCAGGCTAGCCCTTAACTCACTGCATAGACGAGGCTGGCTCTTGAGCTTAATCATCTCACTACCTCCTGAGCACAAGGATACACGGGTGTACCACCTGCATTTAAATAAAAAAAACCAAAAATCCAAAACAAGGCACTTGGGCTCAATCTTGGGCTTTGTGCATGCTAGGCAAACACTCTACCAACTGAGCTACACCCCAGCCCTTCTGTGAAGAAATTTTAGAAGTTAAGACTGAACTAGTGGACCTTGAATGAAGCAGATGGTCTTCTCCAAGCCAAAAGGCTGCGTCCAAGCAGGTGGTGAGAATCTAAGAAGGAAAAGGGATCTATCCCCCTAGGAAAAGGGACCGACTCCCCAGAGGAAAAGGGATCGACTCCCCAGAGGAAAAGGGACCGACCCCCCAGAGGAAAGGGGATCAATCCCCTGAGGAAAAGGGAATTTGTCTGCACTCGGTTCTCTGTTTTTAGACAACAAATGCAACTTCACCTTGTTGCTGGTCTCCAGCCTGCTGACTTACCGTGCTGTGGGCTTGCCAGCTTCCATACTTGTGTGGACCAATCCTTAAATTCCTCTCTCCTCTCCTTTCTTTTTTTCTCCTCTTTCTCCCTCTCTTCTCTCTCCACTAGCATCACCAGTAATAAGACGTATTTTAACATCTTGAACCCTTTGACATGATAAGGACACATAGCATTTTAATGGTATTCTTTCCAGCCTAGTGGGGGAGTGCAGGGATGGAGGGTCCATTTTTCCAAAAAGTGACCATTTTCTAATGCAGACGGGGAGCTGTGCCTTCAGAGATGCAGGCAGCAGCTAATGACTAATGTTACTGTATTAATTGTAACAAATAGTAATCAGTCAAATGCCACACTGACGTGATTAGCAGTATTACTGAGTGTTATTACATGCTAATAGGCTCTGTACTCAGGGCCTAGCTGAATGTATTGAATCCTACTTAAAATTTGGAATTGCCTAGCGTGGTAAGCACTGTTTCAAGGCCAGAGCAGTCACAGGAAGGAACTAACTTTCTGAAGGTCACCCGGCTCCTGTGTGGCAAACACAAGCTCTCAAGTGGACAGCTGAGGATAGTGGTGGGTCCTGCAGCAGCACCTACATCACCCACATGTCCTAAGGATGGCATAGACTTTTGAACTCCAGTAGGGGGCAGGAGCTAGGGTAGCTCCTGGAGCATGATGGGAAAGGAGAATGGGGATGAGGTGAGAGGTTTACTTTACCCCAGCCCACGTTATCCGTTCCAGGCGAGATCATCTGTAAAGGTCACCCTCCACTCCAGGTGAGCCCCCTGGATCTCTGTACATCACTAAACCTCAAAGGGACCTGGGGATTCCTGACTCTAGCTTGGACTTCACACAGCTGTCCTGGTGTTGGGTCATAGCAGACTTCACATAGCTGCCCTTTCTCTTTCCACCCTGTGGCTATTGCCAAGCCATTCTGAAACGAGAATTTCTTAAAATAGTGGTGCCTGCAGAAGCAAGCTTCGCTGTTTTCAACATCTTCCACGCCTCACTGAACATATGTAGCCAGGATGTAGCACGCCACATGCTGTGTGCCCTGTGGGTTTGCTGCCGTTCCACCGGGGCCACATTGGTCCTCTGGATTCTTGCTTGGATACCATTGTGTCGTCAAATTGCTCTAATGGAGTCAACTGCTCTTTGTCAGTCCATGGTAGAGCAGAAGCATCTTGAAGCTTCAGATTCCAACCTCAGCACCCTAGGGGGCTGCATTCCCATGAGCACCCCACCACCACCACCACCAATCCACCCCAAGAGTCAGACACTAAGTGCTAGTTACGGAATTTTGGTTTCTCCACTCAGGGAACATGTCACTGTGGTAATATGAGAACATTTTTGCAAATGGCCACAGGTCTGTCTGTCTAGGTGAGGCCTGTGTGGTCCCAGAAACCACCATAACAATGCTGTCTAATGACCTCTGGTAATGGTGGCAATGTTCTGGCTCATCTTGCTGTACATCAAGGCAGCCACATGTGGCTTCTGAGCACTCAATATGTGGTTAGGTTGAATGAGGGATTGAACCTTTAATTTCATTTAAATTGAATTAATTTACATGTGAATAGCCACATGCTCTCACATGTAGCTACTGAATGGGCTGCCCAGCTCTTCAACGGAGATTCTGAACTTGGGCTGTGGCTGAGTTTGGGGTTGAGATACATGTTGTCATGCACGGGTCCTGATGTATGCCTCATACTGGGATGTAGCCAGGGTCCTGATGTATGCCTCATACTGGGATGTAGCCAGAGACAAAGTTTGTTCTCTGCCTTAAGTCTTTTCTAGTCAAGTACAAGAGGGGCAGGTTCATTCCCAGCCCTTTGCACAGGATCATGACTATGATGGTTTGAATGAGAAATGTCCCTTGTAGGCTCTCATATTTGAACACTTGGTCTCCTGTTAGTGGTGTAGTTTGGGGAGTTTTACGGAACCTTTAGGAGGTGGAGCCTTGCTGGAGGAAGCCCTTCACTGGGGGCAGACTTTGAGAAATCATAATCTCACCCCATTTCCAGTTCTTTGGCTCCCCTCACTCCCTCTGCTTTGGGTTTGTTGTTGAAGATGTGATCTCTCAGCTTCCCGCTCCAGCTGCCCGCTGCCACGCCTCCCCTGCCGTTATGGGCTCTTCCTCTGGAACTGTAAGCCAAAACTCTCTCTTCCCTAAGTTGCTTTTGGTATGGCGTTTTATCACAGCAACAAAAAGTAAATAATGCGATGACCTTGACCAGGTAGGTCACAGCATCAGAAGGAAGAGCCGGCAATGCACTCTCTGCCTATGTCAGGAGCTTTAACTGAACAACCCCCCCTTGCCTTCTGGGACTCCTGGCTCAAGGTTGTTGGAGGAGAAAACAGACTCAGCAGGCTCTATTGCTCTTCCTAAGCTTCATAGTGTGAAGGTAGCCAAGTCAGGACTCAAACTCGGGTCCACTGAGGCCTGTGACTTTCCCCTAGAAGCCTGGAGTGTTGCCCTTGCACTTCTGGATGACTCTGACATTTACCAGATGGTTGCTGGGATGTCCTGGAATTGAGAGGTCAGCAGCAGAAGCAATCTGTTTTCATTGGTCCTGTGCTGATGGACTTGTGACCATCCTCAGCATCTCTAGTCCTGCTGTATCCCACCAGCATGACTCTAGTGTTAAAAATAACCACGAATGACAGGAACTGGGGTTCGGCAGTCAAAAGGACAACATATGTTCCTCATTTCGTCTTTTTCTTTCCTTAATTCTCTAGACATGGATTCAACATGAAAAAGTACTTCCTGACCAAAGATTTGGAAGATACTGGGGAGGTCATTCAATGGTGAACTTACTGTCCAGAGAATTCTTTTACAGGTCTCTTTAAATTTTAAAAAGTTCTTTGACAGTATAATACATGTACATAATAAATTTTAGGCATCTCCCTCCCTTTACTCTCTTATCCCTCTGCTTTCTCCCATGAAACACTTCTTCCCAACCAGTCCCATTCTGTTTTCAGTGTGTGTGTGTGTGTGTGTGTGTGTGTGTGTGTGTGTGTGTATGATCTACAGAGTCTAAATAGGGTTATGTGCATGACCATGGGTGGGAGGTTATTTACTGAGGAATGGGCAACGTCCTGAAGAAAGTGACGATCCTTCTCCCAGCCTCCAGTAGCAGACACTATCCTCTCATGAGCTCTTCCCTCTTCCGTGATAAGATGTTGACTGGCCCAGTCTTGTGTCGGTAACCACAGCTGCAGTGAGTTCATGAGTGTGTTCGTCATGTAATACCCAGAAGACAACATTTCACAGCTCTCCTCTCCAACCTCTGGCGGTTATGATCTTCTGGTCCCCTCTTCTGCATGTAATATCCCTTGAGCCTTCTGTGTGTGTGTGTGTGTGTGTGTGTGTGCACATGTGTGTGAGATGTCCAGCTTAGGGATGATCAATCCACAGTCATTTAGTTTCTGTACTTGGACCAGTTGTGAGTCTCTATACTAACCACTGTCTACCGTAGAAACAAGTGATGAAGGTTGAAAGCTGCACCACTCTATGTGTATTAAGATAAGTATCTAGAAGGTAGTTTGGAGGTTCCAGAGATGTCTCAGCGCTTACGAGCACTTGTTGCTCTTGCAGAGGAACTGGGTTTGGTTCCCAGCACTCATCTGGTAGTTTACAGCCATCGGATGCCTCCTTCTGACCTCTGAGGGGAGCAGGCATACACATGATACATACACACATATGCAAGCAAAACATTTATACACATAAAAAAAATTAAAAAGTCTAAAAGACCTGTTTTAGAAGATGGTTTGATACCATATTTATTTAGCAAAATAACAATAGGAGGCTTTTCCCTGGGGCCTATGGCCTCTTAGGTGCAAGTGCTTGGCCACATTGCTACCTAGCTTAGGTTCCCTCCTAGAGTGGGCCCCCGGTCCAAACAGCAAGCAGTTGGTTGCCTCCCTAACATCCACACCACTATTGCACCAATAGGTACATCTTGCCAGGGTGGTCATTAACTGTAGTTTGCAGACTTCACAGCTGGGTGGGACTGTTGCTGACTTTCTCCCCCAGCAGCCTGGATAGCACCTTCTAGCACTATGAGAGCTAGCCAGCCAGGAGGAAGCTTCCAGGTCAACTGCAGCTTGATTTCCTCAAGTCAAGAGAGCAGAGTGTGTGGTGTCTTCAGCCACAGGCTCTCATCCTCAAGTTCTGGTGGGCAAACAAGAGCAATGACAACTGCCAGTATTCATTTGGGGACATCTCTGGGAACTCTATGACCAATAATTTGTAGGGGGGGGGGTATCTCACACCTGGTACCAAGATTTTTAATAACCCATGGCTTCTGGAAAAGCATTATCCCCCCTCCCCCATGTAGGATACTTCCATTCAACCTCTTTTTTAAAATTCTATTTTAAATAAGTTTATGAGTAGATTTCCATATTGCTTTTTCACAGATCCTTAGTGTTGGTTATCCATCCCTAAAAGTCTCTTAATTATACAATTCTCAGTGATAAAATTCACAGGTGTTCCTTAAGGACAACAGACAAACACAGTGAGAGAAAATGCATTGTAATTCCACTCAAAGAACCTTCACTAAAGAGTTACTGCATTCCTTTTTAGCTCCCTCCCCCCCCCCCCCCCACGGCACTCAGGATTGTTTTGTTTGCTGCAGTTACCACTATAAATTTGAGGGGGATTATAGATCACGGTGGGCAGTTCAAAGCCTCCTTGGGGATCAAAAGAATGATTTAAATGAAACCACTTCTCAAGTCTTCTAAGGCTAGAGACCAGATTTTTTCAAATCCTTAGTCTACCACTGATCCATGTGACCCCGGCTGCAGCATATTCGGTGTTGTGTGCTATGGGGAATCAATATCACCCGAACGGGTAGTGTTGGGTCCCCTAGACACTGGCTTAGGAACCACTGTAATGCCACATTGTTTTAAAAGTTGCCTGGAACTCTCTCTTCCTAGTAACGTGGGTCTGAGCCAGGGCTCGTGAACTATATAGTCCTGCCCACCATTTAATTTGAGCTAAGGAGATACTTTCAGGAGGGGGAAAAAAAAGAAGAAAAAAGTATTCCATAGCATGTAAATAAAACTATGAAATTTCAAATTTATAAATTTCAAATTTATGAGATTCAATTAAATCAGAGAGCATGGCTTCTCTGATCTCTGGCCCACGTTTTACTGCTCTGGGTATGAGGGCAGAGGCCAGAACAAGCACAAAACCTGAAGTACTTATCCTCTGGCTCTACAGCAAAGCTTTGTAGAGCTCTGATGCGTGGTAGTGGGTCCCAACTTTGAGCTGCCTCTCAGAATCCCTGGGGGAACTTTGAAAACCACACAACTACCTGGGACTATCTCCACCCCGGCCCAGGGTGCTTCTGGAGGTCAGGGGCTTAGAGAAGCAGGCAGCTGTGCCTGAGACTTAGAGTCAGTCTCCTTTGGACAAAGTCTGGTGTCCTGGGCTGCTCCAGATGTGCACACAGCATTCGTGTTCTTGGGGAACGGGTCCTTAAGTCTGGCCTAGAAAGGTCCCCCTGCAGGATGCCAAGGGCTTTCCTCTGTGCCCCAGCTCAGTCCTCTGCCCCCCTCCTTAGCCGTAGCTTCCTAGACTCCTTGGCAGTTGGAGGGGAGCAGCAGGCCATGCGGCCCCTGGGCTGGTCCCACCAGGAACGCCCTGTCTGGGCCGCGTGTCTCTCCCTCTTGCTTATGTTTCTGGCACCAGCACGGTAAGTCCTGCGCCAGCTGCACACACACTCGGCCTGAGCCGGCTCTGAGCCGAGTTGGGAAGAGCGAACTGGGAAGAGCGAACACTGGGAAAGTGTTGGTGTCGGCAGGCATTTTCAGCTCCGTGGCCCTCTCTGTCCTTAACTCCCCTCTCACGCTCCATCTTTAGATTTCTGACTCCTTCCCTCCTCAACCCGTCCCTTCTCCTCTATTCCCCCCCCCCCACACACACTCCCAAGTCCTCACCTGCCTTTCCTCTTTCCCTGACATCCCCCCACTCTGAGTTCTCTAGAAAGTCAGACTCCACCGCTTAAGCAGAGCTGCATGCACTGGCAGGCGTCTTTCCAAACAAGGAGGACAGGAACGTAGGCCTGCCCTCAGGGAGCTCTTTCCAGGGGAGAGCCAGACAAGGTGCTTTTGTGCGAGTGAGGTTACTTCAACTTTAATTCTTAGTAAGCAAAGAATAATCGAGTATATTTGTCGGGTCCAGTGTGATGTGTTGACAGAGGTAGACTTTGTGGGACGCTTATATCATGTAAATTCACATAGCCATTGTCTCATATTTATGTCTTTTTTTTTTTTAATAGCGAGAACATTTCAAATCTATTCTTTCAGCAATTTTAAAATACATGATATGTTAGTATTAACTGTGATGGGCATATGGTGCAGTAGATCTTGGGTTTATTGCTTGTGTGTTACCAGACCTTTGTATACTTTGGGCACGCCATTCTCACACCCTACTCCCTGCATCATGCCCCTTGGTGAGTACATTTTACTCTGTTGCTGCAGGTTCAATTCTCCCAGATTCTGCATCGAAAGCAAAATTGGATGGCTTTGACGGTTTGAAACTAACTGATCCTCAGGCGTTGACTATATAGCTGCAAATGGCTGGATCTCCTTTTTATTATTTACTTATCTTAAAAATTGTATTATCTATTTATTTTCATGTATGTGTATGTGGGTGTGACTGTTTGTCTGTATGCACCATGTGTGGGCAGGTGCCCTTGGAGGCCTTAAGAGGGTGGAAGAGGGTATTGATCTGCTGAAACTAGAATTACAGGCAGTTGTAAGCTGCCATGTAGGTCCTGGGAACTGAGTCTGGGTCCTTTACAAGAACAGCCAGTGTTCTTAACCACCTTTCTTCAACACCAGAGTCTCCTTTTTAAAGGCTAAATAGTATTCTTTTGTGTAAGTAGCACCTTGCCTCCATTTCCACGTGGAACCTAGCTTGGCTCCATATGCTATCTGTTGGGAATAGAACTGTGGTAAACAGAGAGAAGTCTACCCTGAAGTGAGACCCTATATCACATGGTGGCTCTACTTTTAACTTTGGAGGAGCCTCCGTACTGCTTTCCATCTGCCTCGTTTCATCCCTACCCACAGAGTCAGAGGCATTTGAACAGTACCCTAAAAAGTTGACCTTGAACTAAAGACATGGTCA
Organism: Peromyscus aztecus; assembly: GCA_902168405.1. Lineage (NCBI taxonomy): Eukaryota > Metazoa > Chordata > Mammalia > Rodentia > Cricetidae > Peromyscus > Peromyscus aztecus. Next base: position 27,165 of record CABHPQ010166684.1, read on the forward strand.
TTTCAGCTGGGCAGCACCCATGAAGACCCCAGCCTGGCTGTGTGAAGTCAGGCTCAGCATGGGAAATTGGGGCAAGTCAGGTTCAAGGTGGAGAGTGTGCTCTCCCCCAAATGGAAGGTACATGCAGGAGCCCTTAGACATGCCCCTCTTAGACTCAGGCATGCTTCCCAAGCTAAAGCCCATAAGAGGGTCCAAGTGTGGAAGGCTGTGGTCTGATTTACAGTTCCAGAAGTTTGCTGTGGCTACACAAGGATGACCTGATGTGCCTCATCTACAGCAGGAAGTCTGCTCTAATCTAGAGGGCTGAGATCTGAAAGAGAGAAGAAGGAAGGCAGGGAGGGGAAGGAGATGTTCTGAGTGAGGTTTTGGACTTAGGGACCAGGAAGGAGGCGTGAAGGAAAGGCAGGAGTAGAGGATGACATTGATTTTTGTGTGTGCAGTTCTCTGAATGATACTGTTAGTCAGCTCTGCTGCCAAAAGAACAGTCCCACCATCTCAGTGGTCTGCATCAACAAACTTTTATATCCAGGAGACTAGGCTGGCTTTGGGAGGATGACCTGCTTGTCTGGGCCAGGCCTCAAGATGGCTTCAGCGAGTTCATTCCGTAGATCACTTTATTCTGGGGCCACAACTAAGGGCAGTTACCACTTGGCACAGGCTCTTGGCAGGGAAAATATCACGGTGCATGCCACACAAGCATCTTTAACAACTTGTATCACATCAAGTACAAGGCAAGCGCAAGGGCATCCAAGGAGACAGGAGATAAGGTACCCAAGGACTAGGGCTGGGCCAATCTTTCCTGGCTATCTAGTGAGGTTTCCCACTCTCCCCTATGGTTGGACTTTCTTTGGATCACCAGCCCCCAAATAGTGACATGGAGATTTATTATTAATTATGAAAGCTTGGCCTTTAGCTTAGGTTTGTTCCCACCTAGCTCTTATATTAATCTACATTCTGTCACGTGGCTCTTCACCTTCCCTCCATTCTGTATGTCCGACTCCCTCTGTGTCTCTCTGGCATCTCTCATGCACCTGGTTCATCCACTGAGTTCCTCTCTCTCCCCAGAAGTCCCGCCTATTCTCTCCTGCCTAGCTATTGGCCATTCAGCTCTTTATTAAACCAACCAGGTGCCTTAGGCAGGTAAGGCAAAACATAGACACATCTTCACACAGTGTAAATAAATATCCCACAACACTCCCTGAATCAACAAAGATCATTTGTATGACGTATTTTTTTAAAGGGCACCCGTACACATATGTGAGGTTACCAGAAATAGGCAGGGTGATAGTTACAAATATTACTGCCTACCTGCCCTTCTGTTTGTGCTACCTGGGTAGTTTACAATGAACAGAGCCTTAATCAACCCTTACAGTTCTGGAGGTGGGGATGACTGAGATGGAGGGGTGGGATCTGGTGAGGGCTGTGTCACACCGTGGCAGAAGAAAGGCCTTGTGTGAGCAGAGAGCAAGAGTCAGACTACAGACCTTTCAGGGTGGACGTCAGTCTATTCCGAAGGGTGGAGCCCCATGAGGTATATGCCACCTCTTATGCCAGCCTCCCAGCCCTACCGCTCTGGGATTATGTCTCCAGCGCATGCTTATTAAGGGTGTACTTAACAAATGCCTGTTTCATGCCTGCTCTCTGCCTGACCAGCTATGTGAGGGAAGAATGATGTCAGTATTGGAACTTAACTTGTCTTCTGACGTAGAAAACAGGATTTCAGTGTCCTAAGGACAAATCATGCCATCGGATGGGGCTCCTGCCAGGATTTCAGAATTAACCAATATGTAAACTTTATCACTTTAGAACTAAAGTCGGCCCCATCAGAAACTTAAAACAAAGCCTTAACGACCCAAGCGTGTATTAACCCATTTACGAAGAAGTTTAGAGGCAGGCAATCCACGGCAGGACCCAAGTTTGTTATTGCTTTTTATTCCATTGTCTACAATGAGCAGCCTTAAGGTGTCTTCATATTCTATGTGGCTGCTGGAGCTCCGGCCATCACATGAGCTGCAGGCTTTTCCTGCAGGTCCTTCTGATTCAGGCTTTGCAGATGTCCTCACAATGCTGAGGTGCTCTTTTTACTAGACACATGCTCACACCTAGCTCCAAGAACGACTGGGGAACATGACTTTAGCTAGATGCAGTGCTACCCCGAATGAATTGGGCTTCTGCTGTTCCCGTGGCTTAGACACGGCTTGAGGGTATCTAGAAGTTCAGTCTCCAGTGTAGCAATGGGTAGTGGAGGGGGGTGGGGAACCCGGAAGAGTTGGAGCCTAGTGGAAGGCTATTAGGGGTAGAGGTTGGTGTTGAGGATGGATTAGTACTGGCCTCAGGGAATGGATTAGTTCTCAAAGATTAAGTTGTTGGGAGCATATTCAGCGGCTTCCTGTCTTGACGTGTATCTCTCATGCACGTTTATTGTGATGCCAGAGCCACACAGATTCCAGCACCATGTTCATAAGCCTGCAGGACCAAGTAATAAATCTGCTTTTCATATAAAGTACCCAGCTTTGTGTATTTTGTTACAGCATCAGAAAGCCAATTAATAGAGTTCCTAAGCCACAAGGGGAACATATTGAGGGGGCTCTGGGGCTCCTCTTCCTTTCTTCCCCAAACAGAGAAGCTGTGCAATGGTACCAACAGCCCCTGGGCTTAACTCCCGCCTCTTCTATTACTCACTACACCATTTAAGGAGACTCAAATAGTCTCTCTGAGCCTTCAGATGCCCGTTCAAAAAAAAATAGACTGTTGGCCATAGCTGCCTTCCCATGGTAACAGTGACCATATGGGACCACCAATTGTATGAATTATAGCACATAGGATTGGTGTTTAAAAATGGAAAAATTAGCAAAATTGAAATACAGCAAAAACCTGTTTAGCCTAATAGGGACCACTGTATGGATGGGTGGCTTCTACCCTGACAGCTATCCTGTCCCCAAATCCTGCAGTTCTTTTCATAATGTGTGGCCAGAGCATGGGAGCAGGGAGGACACAGAGTGAGGATGGAGCTGGCCCTGCTGAGGTCCAGGGCATGTTAGTCATCTTTCTGTTGCTGTGACACAAAGACATTAGAAAAGCAAGTTATAAAGAGGAAAGGTTCGTTTTGAGTGACACTTCCAGGGGCTTCACTTCATGGTCTCTGGATCCTATTGCTCTGAGCGTGTAGCACCAGAAACATATCCTGGTGGGAACCTGACCAAAGAGGCCTGTGGGCAGCCTGGAAGTGAAAGAGAGGGAGGTCCCAATGTCCCTTGTAAGGGCACACTCCAGTGGTCTAACTTCTTCCTACCAGGCCCTTCCACTTAAAAGATCCACCTTTGCGGGGGGTGGGGGGATGGCACATGCCTTTAATCCTAGCACTCGGGAGGCAGAGCCAGGCGGATCTCTGTGAGTTCAAGGCTAGCCTGGTCTAAAGAGCGAGATCCAGGACAGGCACCAAAGCTACACAGAGAGACCCTGTCTTGAACCCCCCCCCCAAAAAAAAGATCCACCTTTATGCCCAGACTGGGTACCAAGGTTTTCATACATGGGCCTTGACGGGAGACATTTCAGATCTACACAGTAGCAGAATGTTCTTCTCTGTTGGAGACTGTGTGTGCCTTGCTGGAATGCTTCCCTGTGGATGCCCCTTTGATCCCGTGGTTCTTGCCCGTTCCAGCCATTCTCTGTCCAACAGACAATTACTGTACAGCCTGCTAGTTAAGGTCTCCATCCATTGCTGTCCTTCACGGTTCCAGGTGAGGCCTGAATACAGCAGGTACTGCTCCTGGGTGTCAACTGGAACTGGGGTCACCTGATTGTTCTCCTGGACTGGTCCTTCTAGAAGTGTCTCCTACATGGTTGGCAGGGATTCTGGGAGATCAGCTGGGTCACTGACCAGCCTCTTAGCATGCTTTCTCCAGGTGGCAAAGAAGCTGAGCTCTGAGCAGACATGGCCCCAAAGCCAACGCTTCAAGAGAAAAAAGGAGGGCCCTGCTAGACAGAAGCATCACACTTCTCTGGAGTCAAGGCCCCAGGAGCAGACTTCCCTCTCTGTGGGGAGACGTGTCTTCAAGGAAGGGGAGGACACACAGCAGCACCTCAGACACCAGCTGCTACAGCTGCCCTGGCTGTGCGCTCAAACCGCTGACACCAACTGGGACCCCAGAGACCTCTGTGGTTCATGATCTGGTCTCGTCTGGTCTGGGCATCTTTCTACCAGAAAGCTCCTGGGGTTGTTTGAAGGTGAGTCAAGGCTGAGAGCCTTGACTTAACTATGAGTAAAAACCAAACCAAACCATAAAACCCAGGGAAGGCAAAAAGGTAAGGCTGGGTCCATGAGACCGGGAGGTGACTGGTCTGCACCCCTGTTAGCTCTCCACTGCTATAACAAATCACCGGAAATGGTGGATTTATAAAGGGAAGGGGTTCTATGAGCTCACAGGTTTGCGGGGCTCCCACTGCTGTAAGCCTCAGAAGGATGTGCCAGATAATAATGGCGGGGAGTACGTTGTAGAGACATCGCTTTTCTTATGGCCAGGAAGCTTAAGAGGAAGCAGAGGAAGCAATCAAGGCACTCCAGCCCCCCTCTTCCTCCTCCTTCCCGTAGGCATGCCCCAAATGACACAACGACTTCTTCCTAGGCCTACTCACTAACGGCTGCACAGCCTCCCAGCACTGCCACACAGGAACTAAGTCTTTGACCCACGGGCCTCTGGGCAGCGTTCAGGGTCCAAGCCATAGCAGCTGCCTCTCCATGTTGGCTAGGTCCCCATGACACTGTTGCTGTTAGGTGTGGCTGGGTCTGCACAGATTATAAAGCCACCCACAGGCATCCTTGGCTTTACTTAGTTTGGCCAATTTCCCCCATTGCCTTTACCAGAAATTAACTTGGTATAACTAACCAATTAACACGGTATAAATTCTCACTAAAAGGCTGTCAGTCTCCTGGTTGAGGATCTGGGCTCAGCCAGCCTAACCACAGTTAGGATACTTTTCCCTCAAATGGGTGGTGCCTAAAAGAAGGCTCTCCAGCCCTCACTTCAGAGGTATGCTTATGAATATTCATGGTCCTGTCTTCTGGCCTCGCAACACTAGAAAACATGATTTATTTCTGAGGCTAATGAGCTCTTCAGTTTCTTTCATGGTAGAGAAAGCGGTCTTGTTTTTCTGGATAATTTATTTTTGGTGCTAGTCCATTTTCTGGAAAGAATCTTTCCATTAAGATGCTGAGCACATTTCAAGAGAAGAGTGGAGCTGTGAGAAGCCCTGCACAGAGGAGCCTGCCCACCTGGGCATGCCACCACGAGAGCTGTACCGAGGCTGGTGGCAGTGAGGCTCAAGGGGGGAGGTGGTTTTTAGGAGAGGGTACGTGATGGGAACCACCGAGGTGGCACCCTGTGGAATGCACAGAGCTCACTGCGAGTCATCCATGGGAGTGGGTGTGGCCAGCACACACAGCTGGACTGAGGCACCGAGGATCTATGTCCGGTGAGTTATGAGACATTAGAACCTGGTTCACTCTGCTGACGGAGCCCAGAAGAGAAAGCTCCCACCTCTGTCTCTGTCTCTGCCTCTCATCTTCATCTGGCTCCAGTACCCCATCCACACAGTTCCTCTCCACTTGCCGGCTGCCCTGTGAACTCAGTGGTCTTCAGCTCCGTTCCTGCCCTCTGGTGCTGAGTGGGCCACCAGGGCGGCTGGAGTCCTGCAGATGGCACTTCACAGATACAGCGGCAAGTCAGTCCATGGGAGTCACCGGAGGGGAACTAGAAGCCAGCAGAAGTTATAGGCGTTTGTGAGCTGCCCGACGTTGATGCTGAGACCTGAACAAGAGTCTCTGAAAGAACTGTACTAGATCTCAACCACTGAGCCGGCTCTCTAACCCCCTCGCTGCAGGTATTAATTTTTAAGTGTCTTTCCCTTTTCCTATCAGCCCTTCCAACACTGCTGTCCCTGCTTAGTGACAGACACTCTCTAAGGCATTCTGTGTCTACCTGAAACAGCTGACAGCATCAGATCCTATGTAACCATACTCTCCACCCATACACACACGCCCGAGGTAAAGGTTAATTGGTGAATTAAGCATAGTAAGAGACTGAGTCAGCAATAGTTGAACAACTATAAAATGTATAGAGTCATACAAGTTGTTTAGAAGATCAACATTATACATTATTTCATTCTGGCACTTTCCGTCCAGTGTTTTCAGACCGCCGTTGACCATGGGCAGCTGAAACTGCCAAAAGTAAAACCACAGATAAGAGGGGCACTCTTGTACATTGGTGGTCAGTTCCCTGTATCAAATGGCTCATCTTTGAAATAACTGAGGAAGCCCTATTTCTCTAACCGAACTGAGACAATTTTAGGGGGTTATCAGCGTTGTGTAAAGATTTTGTCTCTTTCAGGAGATAAATAACATCTGGGCATGATTGTGCTATTTTTTTTTTTTGCTGTTTTCTCTTCAGCATGACACATGCCCTTGGCCTCCAGCTGAAGCCTTGTCTCCTGTCCTGTAGTTCCCAGGTCTGTCTCAGCTCTGGCTGCTGTCCCTTTGGCCACTACCTATTCCTGGTGGTTTCTACAGCTGGATACATGTTTCCAGCTAAGGTCAATCCAGAGCAAGAATGATAGGGATTTAACCTTCTGCCACCCCCATCCCAGTTTTCAAGGGTCTAGCATGCTTAGTCAGCTCAGTTGGCTTGAACAGCAGGCGTCTGTTCCTCACAGTTCTGGAAGCTAAACTTCCAAGGTCAAGGTTTTCATCATAGCAATGATAACCCTAAGTATGACAGCTGGACTGGCTAGCATGAATCTGTAATCCCAGCAGTCCTACGGGAGCATGAGAGTTGAACTGGAGAATCCCTGGAAACTCGGGGACCATCTAGCCTTAGACAGCAGTGAGCAGCAAAGGGACCCTGTCTAAGCAAGGTGGAGGGTGAGGACAGACTCCTGAGGTTATCCTCTAACTGCCACACGTGCCCTGTGCAAAACAGGAGGAGAGTCCTCATTAGGAATTGAGCTGCTGGCAAAGAGGACCACAGAAGAGCTGGGAGACAGTTCACTAGGTAACGTGCTGGTTAGATCACAGGTATAAGGACCTGAGTCTGAACCCCCCAAACCCATGTAAAGCTGGTGTGTGGGCTAGTTCTATGCCAGCTTGACACAAGCTAGAGTCATCTGAGAAGAGGGAACCTCAATTGAGAAAATGCCTCCATAAGACCAGGCTGCAGTTTGCCGGGTCTGGTGGCACATGCCTTTAGTTCCAGAACTTAGAGGCAGAGACAGGAAGCCAGCCTGCTGAAACATGGAGTTAACCAGTATTCATATGTGTCCGTGTGCTTGTTTGTTATTTCTCTCTCTCTCTCTCTCTCTCTCTCTCTCTCTCTCTCTCTCTCTCTCTCTCTCTCTCTTCCAGGTGGGGTCGTTGCTTTTGTTTATTTCTGTCTCTGGACCTTGCTATGAGTTGTTGCACAAACCTGCAGAAACCCACGCCGTGGTCTGCTCAGCTCATCTCCCAGAGAGCTTCTCAAGGTTCCTCACTCTGCCACACCCACACTGGCTTCTACCTGGTCTCTGGTCTCTGGCAACTCCTCCACCTCATTGTCTGCCTCCCATTTCCAGTTCTTGATCAGAACCCAGTGCTTTGCAAATTCCCCACCCTTACGCATCCTGTTCATTTAGGGGCCCCAACTTCCAGAAACCTTACTTCCCTACCAGATGCTCATTGTATCAACTCCCCTGAGACAGCTGGAGGCAGAAAGGGGCTGAGGGACCCAGGTCTGACAAAGGGAAGGTGAACTGGGGGGTTTTCTGTAAGCTTCCCTCTAATGGAAGAAAGCATTGTCTTATTTCTTTTACTCCCCAGTATGGCTTGACTCAAGGAGTGTGAGGCAGCTAGTTTGAGATGCAGCCTCAGGAGATACCTGTGGGAGAGGAGAAGTGGGGAAGGAAGGGTAGCAGTGGACAGAGGTTTAGCTGTTGATGTGGGTGACAGGAGCCTCATCAGACAGGCATCCCTGGAAAAGGTGCAAATCACCTACCTTAGAGTCATCCCTGAGAAAGTCATGACATCAGTACCAGGGTTCACTAGAGGAACAGAACTGACCCAACGAGTAGACATAACAAAGGAATCCGTTCAATCAGCTTATGTGACAGCAGATGGGTAGTTACAATGGCTGACCACACTGGAGAAGCTGAGAATCCAGTAGCTGGCCAGCTCATGAGGCCAGATATCTCAGTAGTCCCAATCTGATGCTGATCACTTAGAAGGTTTCTGGAGAGTCACTGCTCTTCGTTCATGTTGGAAGCCTGAAGAAGCTGGAATCTGATGCTAGCCAAGGCTGGTAGCAGCAGCTGAAGGTGGAGTTTTCCTGTGCTGGCAGCCACTCCCAAATAATCACCCAGAAGCTTAATATTAATTGTAAATGCTCAGCTGATAGCTCAAGCTTGTTACTAGCTAACTCTTACATTTAAATTAACCCATATTTCTTATGTACACTTTGCCATGTGGCTTGGTACCTTCTCTCAGCACAGTGTGCCCATTTTGCTTCTCCTTCTGTCTGCTGGCAACTCCTCTGACTCTGCCCTTCTTCATCACAGCATCCTTAGTTTGGTTTTCCCTCCTATACTTCCTGCCTGGCTATTGTTAGATTTTCTTTTACTCTAGTCCCATGTTGGGCACCAAAATGTTGTTGATTGGTTTTGCTCTTTTGGGGGGCCTGCCATCTAGCTTCCAAATAAAAATAAATCACACACACACACACACACACACACACACACACACACACACACACAC
>CABHPQ010166685.1:7621-28956 GCA_902168405.1 Peromyscus aztecus
GAGAACGAGAACAAGAACAAGAATAAGAAGAACAAGAACAAAAAGAACAAGAAGATTTATAATAGTCCTACCAAAAGGGACTCCGTTTTCTCTGAAGGAATTCAGGTCTACTATCTTGGGTGAATAGTATCCCAAGGGGATCGTCTAACCTCTGCAGAAAGAATATGAAGAGCCAGAGCAACTTTAATATATACCAAGAAAGAAGGGGACAACACATTTGCTTATTTCTAGTCCCCAAACACAAAAAAGAGAAAGGGAATGTTGCATGGACTGAAACACCCAGAAAGGAAACAGTGATGACCAAGTTGCATAGCAGGGGGAAAAAGTCATGACTGGCTAGCTCCACTTCCCATCCCCAAATACACATTCTTAGATTCTAAATCAAGAGCCTAGACCAGGAGATGAGCAGCTATGACATCACTGGCGTAAAGAGGGACAGCATCTTCTGTCAGCTACCAACTTGGTACCATATACAGTAGGCACTCACAGACTCTATTCAAATGAAGAATCAATCAATTGATTAATCAATCAACAAATACAGAAAGTGAGATAAGGGTGCTATATCTATCTTCAGTCAGTCAACAAAATATGATCTCCTTGTATCTAATACAGAGAAATAGAAAATGGCAATATCATGAGAGAGGTTCAAAACTGGAGAACCTCTCTCATCATCATGCCCAGAGGGAATCAAGCAACTGGTCTTTGTCAACCCTCTGTGAGTAATCAGGACTGGGACCTCAGGCCTCCTAGCTCTCCCTGTGGCTCTGTTGTAGCCAACACACTGATGAATCAGTGACTATGATAGACACAGGGAAGGAGAGTTTATCAGTCTTCCTATTGACTTGGATTTTTGGAAAGCCATGAATCCTCTGGAAATTCGAATCTGTGCTTATACGTATTTCAGAAGACTGGGACAGTTAACCCAACCTGAGAAGAAGAAATGCCTTAGCACAAAACCCCTTCTGAATGCTATATTACATGGTACAAAGAGCATCAAGAATCTTTACTCTGTACATTCCTCACAGCCATGCTATGGTGGTTTGGATGGTGACCCACGTGAAAAAATTCTCACACTATGCAAGTGACAAAAAAAGTGCTTTTTCAGAGGTAATTAAATTGGAGGTGTGGAAACAAGATAATTCCAAGTGAGGGACGGTAGACCCTATAGCCAAGGAAAATTTTCTTAAGATGGTAATGAATGAGAACCTGTAGCAGCCAGGTGATGTGAACGTTCAGACTTGAGTGATATGTCTACAAGTTGTGGACCAGGGAAGCTTGTCAGCCACCACCAGAAGCTGGAGAAGACATGGAGTGGACTTCTCTCAGCGCCTCCATAAAGAACCGACCTTGATTAAGATATTTCAGACTTACAAAGCTATGAGAGAATAAATTTCTATCCCCTCAACTCATAAAGTTTGTGGCCCACAGTTATTTGACTAGAAAACTAATGTAGACATTTTTTTGATTAGCTAACAAAGAGACTAAAATACAAAATGTAAGTTTTCAAAAAATTCTATCATTAACAATTACTTATATGTATACTATGTGCCAGGCATTACAATGTATGCTCTGGCTTTGAGAAGCTTCCATAGTAGTCTGTAACAGAGCAGAAAGTCACAGAGGGAAAGGAAGCAGGCTTTGTAAGTTTTAGTATACTATTTTATTCTTCTAAGTTAGGGTATGGTCCTCCAATTAGGAGACATTTGTGCAGAGACCTGCCTGAAAGTGTGAGAATGATCCACAGTGGAATATGGTGGAAGTGCGTTTCATGCGGAAACAGTCTGGAGAGAGGGATGGGTTAGTATATTTGAGGAGCAGAAAGGTTCAGATGGACTTAAACATGGTGGTGCACAGTGAGGGACATGGCCAGGGTGGAAGGGAAAGAAGAGAATTTGTGGGGTGGTTTATAAGTACCAAGTTAAACAGAATTCTTAGGACAGGGGAAAATGTTGCAATATGTTTAAAAGCATCATTGTTTGGGAGGCAGTTGTGTGTAACTTAGTGGTACAGTGTTGCCTGGCATGTGCAAAGCTCTATGCAGATCCTTTTCACCATCAACAGGAATAATAATAACAATAATAAAACTAACTCTCTGGATATATATATAAAGAAAGAATTACAGGGATTGGAATACAGCTCAGTTGATATAGAACTTGCTTTGTAAACAGAAGGATCTAAATTTGGTCCCCATAGTCCATGTAGAAAATGTCAGGCATGGGGGTACGTACTTATAATCCCAACTCTAGCAAAATGGAGGCAGGAGAGTCACCAGGTCCTGTCAGTCTATCCTAAGGAGTGAGTTCCAGACCAGTGAGGAACTTCATCTCAAAGTAGGTAGATAGCATTCTTGAAACTGACACCTAAGGCTTGTCCTCTGGCCTTCCACATATACCCACACCAATGTACCCATGCACACATATATGCACACCCATGCATTATTTTTAAAAAAAGGAAGATTGGGCTATGGAGGGATTCATGTAGAATGAAGATACTAGGTAGGAAACTCCAACAACACTCTAGACAAGAATTCACTGCGTGTGAACCTAAGAGCTAATGCTCACAGTGATGAGAAATGATCAGTTTCTAGAACTGGCTGAAGGAGAAACTGGCAAGTATTTTGAAAGAGGACTTATGGATAACTTCATGGTTCTGGACTGAGCACCTGGAAAGATGGGTTGCCCTTCACTGAGATGGAAAGGTTACAGTCAGCAGTAGAGCAGAAACTTGAACTTCAGTCCTGTGTACTGCCACTCTTGGCTGCCTTGGAGAAGTTTTGGGGTTTGAGTTTTATCTTAGTCTAGTACCATCTTTCTCCTGTGTGATCCGAGGGTGAATGAAATAACCTCTTCCCCCCCTCCCCGCCCCCGCCAAAAAAAAAAAAAAAAAAAAAAAAACAACTGGAGTTCAAGTTTCTCCTCTACTGTCGATCTGTTGTTTTTCCATCTCAGTGAAGGTCAACCCATCTTTGTAGCTGCTCAGTCCAGAACACCGATGAGGTACCCACCCTTGAGGAACAGTTTTAGACAGGGTTGAGGGAGATAATCAGTCACACAGGGCTGCTGTCCAAGTGCAGAACACCTGAGTTTGATTCCCCAGATGCCACATTTTGAAAGACAGGCATGGTGGCATGCGCTTGTAACCCCAGAGCTGGGGAGTCAGAAAAGGCAAGTCCCTAAGACTTGTTGTCGAGCCAGCTTAGCCTTTGTGGTGAGTTCCAGGCCAGTGAGAGACCCTGCCTCAAAAAAAAGAAAAAAAGGTAGAGAGCACCTGAGGTCAGTCATCCTGTGGCCCCCACATGCACACGTACACACATGCACAAAAATGCATGTGCACACATACTGTGCACACACAACTAAAATACACCATACACACACACACACACACACACACATTTAATAAAATTCTATCATAAGTACAGAACAGAAGGAAATGACCTAGCAGAAAGATGACTACAATTACTAACAGTTCAAGGCAGGACTGGATTTCTTCTTCCTAGGGCAGTACTGATGACAATGCCAACTCAGTGTCCTATCACCTTAAAGAACAGTCTTGGACTGAAGAAGGTTGAACTCGAGTTTGTGATGGCTGGACCTAAGGGAGCACATTCACTTTTCAGTGTTACATTTTTTTTAAAAAAACAAAAACTGAAGGCATGAGAGAGGGCTCGGAGGCCAACAGCCAGAACAGAGGGCATTTCAAGTCTGTGAGTTTGAGTAAGATGTCGGCGGAGAGGCAGAGGTGAGATGGTGTGAGATGGAGGGTAGCCGTGCAGCCTTCACAGGGCCACGGAGATGATGAAAGGCCCTAATAGACATGAGAGCACTCTGCCAACTAGACAATGCTCTACAAATGCTAGGCTCTGCTGTTAAAGCCGAAGGTCTGGTACCCAGGAGAGGTTTCTGATGTGTTCTGTGTGGCCGTAAGGGATGGAGAGGAGATTGTGAGCCAGACGAGCTTTTGTTAAGAGTCAAGATAGACTTTCCATAGACCCAATGGGCCTTGTTGTTGTTGTTGTTGTTGTTGTTGTTAAGTACCTCCTCAAATTTGGAATTCAAGGACTGGCCAGATGAAGGTATAATGGAGATGCTAAAAGGACTTTTTCTTTTGTTCTGTGTTCATCTTACCTATTCTGAGGCTCTGTCATCTGATCAGTTTTTCTCATTCCTCTGTGTGAGATCCTTAACCACATTCATCCCATGAAAACATAAGGCAGTTCCCCTAGCTAATTAGTAAAGCCACAGTAGCCTTCCTCCAGTGACCAAGTTATAATTATGTCACTTAAATGAGTCACCTGGTAGAATTCAAAGAAGAGTTTAGACAATGTATTTCTGTTCCTTCTGACTCCCCAAAGGGCCTGCAATCAAATAATAGCCAACAATAATAATTATAGACCTCACCACACTACAGTGTATGTTTAAACCCTTGAAACTTTTCTTTGGAGAACCTGCAAACAATATTAATTATCATTAGATAACTGATAAACACCACAGCAATGAACTGTTCTTGCTGTGGTAAAATAATTGAGATGATAATTAGGCATAATTAGCGTTATTATGAGTCAATCATATTTCCATGAAAAGAAAACATATTTGGCTAAGAGGATATAATTTTGTCGTTGGTGCTGTACAAATTCTTTCTGGTTCAGCTAGGTCACCCATTGTATTTGCCAGTCAATTATTTCAGAGATGACTGGAGATTTCCATTTTAACAAAAGCCCATTTTAGCAAGGAGCTAAAGAGCTTTTAGACACCTTTCTCCTTGATGCGTCCGGAATCTTCTCACTGGCTCTTGTCACTGCCTCACGAATCTACATACTTGATGACTGTTGGCCAATGTCACAGGGAAGACCACAGCCTGAAATAGCAGTTACAAGATGGTGACAGTGTGGAGAAGAAAGTGCCCCTTCCCCTTCTCAGTTCATATGCCACTGTCCTATATAAATGTGGGTGGAGAGGATTTGGGGTGACATTTTATCATTAAAAAATATTTTTTTGCATTTTCTTACACTACCCATCATTTTAAATTGCATTTATTTATTCATTAGCTCTATATTTTTTTCTGCTCTACACCCCCCTCCCCAAAATCTTTGTTATCTTTTCCCTGAGTCTTTTACAAAGAAATTCTTGAGTTCTTGGTAGAAAAAGAAAGGAGGGAGGGAGATCTTTACAAGTAAGGGAAGGTAGATCCTCATCAAAGAAGACATAGAAACCCACTGTTGTGTGAGATCCAGCAACTGAGTCCTGGAAGTAAAAACGGAAAGTGAGACTAACCCAGGAGACATTCAAATCTGTGATTAAAGGCCTGGGGATCTACTAAGCCACAGTGATAAAAGCCAAAGAGAGTGAATGTGATGTGTTTAAAATGTAAAACGGAAGGGGTTTTCCACAAGGACGTGGGGGTGCTTCTTGGAAATATTCTTGACGAGCTGAAGAGAGGAAATAGAAGCCACTAGCCACAGGGACAGTCACAATAGTGGCCGTGGCATAAAGAACACAAAACACAGAGCAGTGACAAGAGTCTGAACAGTAATAGGAAGTTGGACTGTTAGGTCCCTTGATAAGATTTTTATCCTGGAGTAGGATTAAAGTTTCCAAAAAAAAAAAAAAAAAACCTTATGATATTATAAATTATAATAAAAATTATAATGTCATATACATTAAAGACTCTTGAGTACCTCCTTGAAAACCAATGTTTCCTATAGAAAATTCAAGAGGCCAGAGATGCCCCCAGACGTGAATTTTAATGAAGATGGGGCATTCTCACACTTCAAATGAGTGAAAACAATATGATAATAGTTGGCACCCATGCCCCTACACACACACACACACACACACACACACACTGAACTACAAGTACTTAAGGTTGAATAACAGCAATTGTGCGGCTCTTTACAGATCTCAACGTTTTTATCAATAATTTATTAGGAAAATGTCAAAATGTCCTTGCCGGGAAGGTACACAGGATAATGGTACTTGTTTTTAAAGATGGTTCCTGTAAGAGGCTGCAAAAATGATAGTCAGGTGTTGGTGGAATACTTCCAACCGTCCATCTAGCCTCCTACTTCACAAGGGTGGGACATGAATCAAAGGAGGTGACGGCTAAAAACAGCTCCTTTAAATGGGCATCCCTCCACAGTGAGATGCAGATAAAATCTGGCTTTGCGACTGACACATTTTGGCTTTGTCCTGTGGCTAGAGACTGTAAAGAGTATTTCACAGCTCCTTTGTCCCGTCACATTCCCCCCCCCCCATTACCATCCCGTGATCTCATTAGTCCAATGAAGTTAGCATCTTTGCCTCTGTTGTTTCTTGTCTTTCTCTCTGTCATCTTTTCACCTTAATGAACTGTGAAGATGTGGCCATGACTTGACGGGGGTGGGGGGGTGTGTGTGTGTGTTGAACACACACACACACTGGGAAGTATGTGGGAAGGTGATATCTTCTTTAAAGACTGCAGAAACACATGGGTTCCAGTAGCCTTGAGGACTGAATGGGATGTCTTCCTCTCCTCTCTCCATATGTGAAGAACCATATCCCACTAAAAGTGGAATCCCTAGGATGGATGGTTAAACACACTTTATTTCATTGCTCCATCTTGTGTTTCCAATCATCAGTACTGTTAGTAATTTTGGTAAGAATATTACTTCTTCATTGCCATATGTCTATTGAGCAAACACATGATAATCAGAGGGCACCATATTCTTATAAAATGCTACTATCTTGATATTCACTAGTTCACTTTCCATCCATCCATCCATCCCTCACTAAATATTATGTGTTCCAGCCACTACATTAGCTGCTACTGGTGGTATATCAATAAATAAAAAATAAATGTCACACTGGAAAAAACTTACAATTTAATGGTAGTACTTGGTTCAAAACTTTATTCACAAACATGTGTGAAAATATGATGAAGATAAGAAGTCAACTCCATTGTACTACATTTATGTTAATCATTGAGCTTAGTATTAAAGGGACCTCAGCAATATGGTTATTTTTTAGCCATCTCTAGAGGTTTTATTTCTTCTTTTCTTTTCTTTTGTTCTCCTTGGGTTTTGGAGGCAGGGTCTCTACTCTGTAGTCAAGGCTGGCTGGAACTTATGGTAACCCAGGCTTCCTTTCATGTCATTTTCCTCCTGCCTCAGCCTCTCTGATGCTGGGATTCCAGATGTGCACCACCACACCCATTTTTAAGCCATGTCAAAGTTCCTTCAGCTCTGTGATTGAGATTTGCAAAGCATCAGGATAACCAACGTGTATAAGCAAGAGTAGTTCCTTGTCCTACACAACAAAGGAGATGGTGGAAAAATACAAATATCCTAAATCAAAGGTGAGGAATGACATTATAGAAATCCAAAGGACAGATGATAGAATGGCTGGGATCTTGTCCTTGGGGGGAAAAGCATCAGACTACTGGCATCGTACATATTCCAGACACATTCATTGTTGTTAAAGATTTGATGTTTAGTTTTTCGAATGAGTAATTAATTGACTTAAAATTTTTCACCTTTAGACCAGTGCCTATCTTTGCTGGTGTGAAACAGAGCAAATGAAGAAACCCTAGAATTGATTAATTTCTCATTATAATCTGCATTCCTGGAGTGTCGTTGACTGTTGATATCAGTAGCAGACTAACACTGCTGAAATACTTATGGTTTTAATTTTAAAGGGAAAAATTGCATTCATTCATTCATAAATATAGCATGGAAAGTTTGAATTCGTACAAAGCACAATGGGACTGAGATGTAGGTCTATAGTTGGACACGTAACTGCGTTTATGAGGCTCTGAGTTCAATCTGCAGCAACTCCCACCCTCGAAACTAAGCCTGTATCAGAGAAGCACAGGCAATAAGAACATATGAATCGGAGATTACAGTAACTACTTGTTTTATTGTGGTCAACTCTGTTTCTGTGCCCAGTGAGTACATATGAATAGCGGTCCTTGTTTCCCCTTGTCTGATGCTGTCTGTGAAAATTGTTCACTATGGCCAAAAAAAAAACAAAAAAACAAAAAAACAAACCCACAAAATCGTGCAAATCAAACCTTTGTTTTTGCTTAGAGAAACCTGTTGTGGTTTAGAGCTCATGTACTGAAGGCCTCGGTGCCCAGCTGATAGCACTGAGAGGTGGTGGAGCCTTCTAGAAGGTCATTAAAGCTCATTTGCTTTAGGTGTTTTGTCACAGGGCCAGTAAATCTGAATAACACACAAATCCATGACATTGTCCAGGCCCTTGTTGATATGCATGACTAAAATGCAGCCAGTTAGAGAATGAAACCTATGACTAGCATTGCATCAATAGGATAGTAGAGTTGGTAGTGTGCCCACACCGTAATAGGGTTGGATACAGGGTTGGTGACCCATAAAGAATACATAATTTTAGTTGTGTGTGGTTAAAATGCAAAGTGTACTTAGAATCTGGTGTGTTTTGACATTGTAACATAAAGTTGTCACACTATAGAGTTCACAATTTACAGGACATAATTGAAAACAGTCTCATAATGTTTAAAGTCTATTTACAGTTTAGTATTGGGGTGCATTCAAAGCTGTCCTTGCATACATGTTGCCCATGGGCTGCAGGGTGGACATAACTGCTAGATACAGGTTTAGATGTAGATACTCTCTGCGCATTAAGCAGAGCCAGGTGAACAGAGTGCCCATGATGGGCCATGGTACTTACAAAGCTCATGGTTGGATTAACCCCAGACTGGTCTGCAGCATCACACTGGGACAATTCTCATTAAAATGGAATGCATTGTGTCTAAAGTGGAAGAGGAGACAAATTAAAGAAAAGAACATCCTGGAAGGAGCTGTGAAAACTAAGAGATGAAACAGCAATAAATCCAGCATAAAATAAATGGAACTTAAACAAAAAGAAACAATAACTTTCATTATAGTTTTTATCACAGACAAGCACTGCGCTGGGTATTGGGGATATAAAAATTGATAAAATTGTTTTGTTTTGTTTTTGTGACAAGGCCTCTCTGTGAATCTCTAGCTAGCCTAGATTTTGCTATGTAGATCATGCTGTCCTCAGACTCACAGAGACCTCCCTGCTTCTGCCTCAGGACTGCTGGGATTAAAGGTGCATGCCAACACGCCCAGCTTAAAAGTTTTTAATTCGTCTCCGGGAAGTCATTGGTCAGAGTAATAATAGTTTAAATGATAAGATTAGTGTAGTAGAATATACCAAAACCAGAGTTTCTGACACATTTTAAGATAAAGCATATGTACATACAAACAACACTAAACAGACCAAGTGGGCTGTGTGTGTATACACAAACACAAACAAAACCACATATGCATATATATAATAATAATTACAGAAGAGGTCATGAATTTGAGAAAGGGTTGGGGAAGAAAGGGAGGAGTTAGAACAAGAAGAAGAAGGGTTGGAATTTTGTAAATACATTACTCATGTATAAAAATTATTAAAAAAACAAAAATAAATAAAATTTTAAAGTATTGCACTTATAATCTAAACAGAATATGCACTATTACCCTGGATGAGGAAGATATAAAGACTGCACCTTTCCCAATAAACATGTTCATGCACAAAAGGGCACTGATAGCTCTATAAATATCCAAAAACATCTTGTTTTACAAAGAGGCGGATGCTTTTCATAACCACTAAATGGATACTATATGCTGGGAAGGTAAGCATTTTAAATCAAACATCTGATTAGTTCATGTCTAAACAGAATTTGGCTGGTATAGAAGCCACAATATAAGTCAAAGGTCAATCTTGCTTCTTCACTAAAACAAAACCCACCGGAAATGTATACAGGTGAGTTCACTTCGGCTAGATTTCACCTGCTCACCACATCTAGCATACCAACTGCTTATGTGGGTGTTTGGTTCCTTTCTGCTCTAGAAAATAGGGTGCAGTTCAGCCCAGCCTGAAACTAATTGCTCAGGTAGCCTAAAGTGGCCCATGCACCTCCTGCCTCTCTGTTTCCTGAGTGCTGTGATCCAGGCATGAGTCGCCTGGCTCTGGGCTGTGTATTGCAACCCCAGGTTTGACCTCCCCGGAACTATAAAGAGGGTGGTAAATTGCAGAGCTCAGATCTTGGTGTTAGTAATCAAAACACACTGTAATATGGGTCTCAGTTTGTCGATGCTTCTTCCGGTCTCATCGTCACCGTGTGACTTTTCACTTGCTCCTCCGAAAGGTCTTTAGATTTAAGCCAAGTGATCTGCTTGGGCCAACAGATTGAGGCAGAAATGATGTGCCAGTAATGAGTTGGAATTCCAGAACCCACGAGCCGGTTCTCATCCCTGGGCGGCCTCTCTCTGCCTTCCCACGAAAATCAACCACAGCGTCCCTGTACTCACCTGCTGATCCCAAGGGGCCTGAGAGCTTACACAGGAGGGAAGCTGCATCCACCAGCTCAGAGGCAAGCCCAGCTCAGAAGAAAAAAACAGGCTACTTCACTTTATAGATGCCATGTAGCAAAGAGGAGCTAGTCTTTCTTCCAGTACTCTGAAGAGTGCTGAGATTGACCCTGACCTGAAATCCCTGTGTGCCCATGAACTAGGTGAGAACCGAGAGGAGATGCTCGAGTTCCCAGGCTAGAAGCGTGGAAGGCAAAATCACCGAGTTCCTCGAACCCTTTCCTAGTGTCAAGGAAAGAGTCCAGGAAAGGGGAAACTCGAGTCTGTGCAGCTTGTTGATTTTATGTAGCATGACACATCTCTTTTCTCACAGTGCCCTCAGACACTCAAAGCCTCAGATTTTTACCCCTGCCAAATAGTCTTTCATTACCATCCACAAATACTGCTTATTTTGAATTATCAGTATCCATTTAGGGCGATCAAGATTTGTTTTAAAGATAAATAAAAGTGTAAGTAGAAAAGGAAAAAAAAAGGAAGCAGGGGTGCCACCATCGGTCCCCCGGTCATCATAGGAGCCTTCAGTCTGAAACCTGAGGGCCATCCTCTCTGCCTCAGCTCTGCCAACCGAGAAACCTCAGACTGACAAAAAAGGAAAAATCCATTCTAAGTGAATCTGTGACAATATAGGGCACAAAGGTCTTGAAATCCACCAGGAGTTTTAATCAATGAGACTGACAGCAGAGAACACGCCAGAAGCCAGGTAAAGAGGAGCCTGTGAAAAGCATTTAGGAATCAGTCGGAGCTGTTCTGTTCTGGCAACAGACTAGGGCGGAGGAGGCAGAGGCGCGAACCAGCATTTGGTTCTGATCTGGGAAGTGGGGGAGACGGAGGGGCCGATGAGCTCAGCAAGGGTTTTTGTCCAACTTTCCAAATCAGGGGAGAATTCTGAAACCCATTGTCTAATATCAAAAAGTTGGTTTTGGAGAACACGACGAGCCTTTTCTTCGCGCTACCCAATTCTCAGCTGCAAACTGAAACTCCTTGAGTGCGCATGCTTCGTGGAAGGCAAAGGGACTTAATTAAATTTCGCACGCGGCTTCTAAGTGGATTGCTGGGGTAATACCGAGATTAATTAGTTTTGTGTTGTTAATTCAATTCAAAGGTTGCTGATAAACTAAGACCATCAAACTCCATTAGGAGAAGCAAAAACTTCTTAATTATGACAGCATCTTTGGGGGTGTAGAGTTCGGTGAGAATGTTCAAGATCCATTCTTGATCTCTCCCGCTTGTTATGTGGGTCCTAGAGTAGTTAGGCCTCAATGAATGATAAAAAAAAATGGTTCAAAAGTATTATTTCATATTTGACATCTTTTGAGGGAAGGGAGAACAGGAGGGCCCTCCTGAGCCACGGTGCGTGTGGAGGTCAAAGGACAGCTTCTAGGAATTGCTTCTCTCCTTCCCCCATGTGGGTCCTGGGATTGAATTTCAGATCATCAGCCTTGGAGGCAACTGCTTTAACCTGCTAAACCACCTCCCTCACCCCATACTCAGCATCTAAAAAGAAAAAAAAAAAAGGAATTCTCATTTTAAGTGGCTCTTTCTGCCCTCTTAAACGTGACATTCTATTTTTCCAAACTGACACTCAGGAGAAGTATTTCAGGCTTTCTGCCAGAGCACATACTATGTGAGGTTAGAGGCTGGTTTCACCCCCATCTCCCCACCCCCACCCTTTAGTGGTCTGTCCCCATCTTGTTCTTATAGATATGTAGACATCTTTATCTCCAACACGCTCTCTCCTTGTGTAATTCTGCATGTATTGCGTGTGTGTGTGTGTGTGTGTGTGTGTGTGTGTGTGTGTTGGTATTATGTATGATGTAGGTGCACATACCCATGCATGCAGAGACCAGAGAAGGATGTTAAGTGCCCTGCACTGTCACTGGTCACCCTGACCCTTGAAATAGAGACCCTCACTGAGCCTGGAGCAAGGCTGATGGCCAGCAAGCCCCAGCAATCCTCCTGTCTCCAACCTCCACGGCTCTGGGGTTATGGGCATGGAGCCATATGGATTCTTATATGGGTGGTGGGGATTTGATCCCAGGTCCTCATGTTTGTTCAGCAACTGTCCTTATTCCCTGAACCTTCTTCTCAGCCCCATCCACTTCACTTGTTGTAGAGAACTTTCAGCGTAGACAAATACAAACCCAATAATGACGTGAAACCTTCACAGCCCGCAGCCCAATGATCATCAGCTGTTGCCTGATGACTTTGTTTTCTTTCTATCCAGATCAATAACTTTTCTTTCAATCATTTTAGTTTAGAACAAATTCAAAACATTGTTTCACATGTTTATAACTATTTACACACGTGTTTGTCTTTTTATGACATCGTCATACATTTCTAGCTTGGGTTTTCCTCATTCCTTCTCCACCTTCCTGCCCTCTATCCTACTTACACCCTCACTCCCCCAGGTACTCCACTTACACCCTCACTCCCCCCCATACTCCCCCTACACCCTCCCCCCCCCCCCCCCCCCAGGTACTCCACTTACACCCTCACTCACTCCCCCAAGTACTCCCCTTTCATTCTTACACCACATCATACTCTGGGTTCTGTAGAAGAAGTTAAAAGTATGATTGACTCCACGGCCTTACAAATAACTGCGTCTACCATCTCCTTACCCCCAACTGTCGGCTTTTCTCAGTGAGGCAGACTGCACGGAAAGCACACTGTCTGTGTCCACATGCTCACTGGGACGGCACTTGGTTTAAAAGCATATGCATGCTGCGGTTTTACAGACAGTAAACGTTCTGTGCAGTCTGCCACACCCCCCTGAACCCCACTCTTCAGTGAGCTTAAGGAACTCATTTGCATGTGGAGTCTTCCTCCAGAATTGCATGCATGCACACTCACAGGCATGCACACATGCATGCGTATACTCTCCTAATTCCTCCTCACCCTTGGCTTGCTGCACACACCCTCACCCCATCTAGAACACCTCCCATGACTCCCAGGAATGTCATTCACAAGGACTAACTCAGCACCGCACATGGGATTCATGCCGCTCTTGAATTCTGTAATTTTCCAGCAACACCCGCTGAAAACTAAGTTCCTGAGAGGCAGGGGTGTTTC
Source organism: Peromyscus aztecus (assembly GCA_902168405.1). NCBI lineage: Eukaryota > Metazoa > Chordata > Mammalia > Rodentia > Cricetidae > Peromyscus > Peromyscus aztecus. The sequence continues at coordinate 21,084 of CABHPQ010166685.1, forward strand.
TTACCCAGTGTGTCACTTGGTAGAATTGTGCATCTCACACACAGAAGAAATTTATCCACATTTACTTGTTATTTATTTATCTATTCATTTATTGTTAGTGCTAGGGTTTGAGCCAAGGGCCTGGTGCATGCTAGGCAAGCACTCCACCTGAGTTACATCCCCCGCCCTCCGTCAGCATCTTTTGTAGAAATAAAGAAATGGTGCCTGGGTAATAGCAGGGTCAGCCCTGGAATCAGTGCGTCTGTGCATAGCTCCATGCTAGGTTGCTACACTGAAAAATCTCCTAATCAGCAGCCGGGCAACACAATGGGCAGATTAACCCCTGGCAGTTTCCTTGGTAGGTCTTTAGTTGCCTCCCAATGTTCATTTTCCTCTTGTGAAAAGAGCACTTGAGTTTTAATTGAAAATACTCATACAGAGTGGCGTTTGGGAAGCATTTTCCATGCTCCAGGTAACTGGCCATGGAATGAGCTATGGGCATTGGAGTATAGAAGTCAACACTATATGGGACGTCCAGAAAGTCTTGAAAGGAAAACTCCCTTTTCCAGTCTTTCCTCCTTCTTCCTACTGAAGTTATGGAACCAATGGCTAGCTATGGAACAACCATCTCAGGCCACGATACCATAAGCAGAGGGTAAAAGAAAGCTGTGCTTCTGACCATTTTCAGATGTCACTAGACCAGCCACATCCCACCACAGCCGACTATGACCTACTCATATACAAGAAAGAAGAAATAGAGCTCTGCTGTAGAGTATTATTTTAGGGTGTGTTGCTTTTGTTTATGTTGCATTTGTTTAACTCTGTGAAGCTGTGTTACTGTGCCTGTCTAGAACACCCGATGGTCTAATAAAGAGCCATAATAAAATGGCCAATAGCAAGGCAGGAGAAAGGATAGGCAGGGCTGGCAGGCAAAGAATAAATTAGGGATTGGGGATTTAGCTCAGTGGTAGAGCGCTTGCCTAGCAAGCACAAAGCCCTGGGTTCGATCCTCAGCTCAAAAAAAAAAAAAAAGAATAAATAGAAGGAGAAATCTGGGAGAAGAGAGATCTAGGAGTGAGAGAAGGAGGAGGACATCAGGACCCAGCCACCCAGCTACACAACCAGCAATGGAGTAAGAAAGGAAGGTATACAAAAAGAGAGAAAGGTAAATGTGGGGTCCTGCCCCACTCGGAACTTAGGTCACCTGTGAAGAGGTGGCCTGGAACCGAGGAAAGGTAAGTGTGCGCTGCTTGCCCGTTCCCCCGTCTCCCTCTTACCCAGAGACCATCAGACGCAGCAGGGAGTCAAGTCAAGTAAGAACTCATTTATTATTAGGCAGTAAGCCTCTTTTATACCAGAAAACCTCAGAATCCTAGGAGGAGATGAAGAAACCAACCAATCATTTTAAAGGTCGCCTTATTTACAAATTGTTTATGCACTGACATCATCTCCTGATCTTAGTATCTTATCTCAGCACAAACAACTTGAGCTAACTTCCTCTCAGCACCATCCTTACCTCTACTCTTCTGCGTGAACAGCTTAAAACTTAAGCTCTATTTGTCTAACTTCCTCTCAGTACCCTCTTTGCAGCCCATGTATGCCCCACAGGTAAAAACCCACACGCAAAAGACAGATGGGTTAATTTAAAGTTAAGAAAAGCTGGCAAGCAACAAGCCAAGCTAAGACTGAGCATTTATAATTAAGAATACGTCACCATGTGCTATTTATTTGGGAGCTGGGTGGTGGGCTCCCCAAAAGAGTAAAAGAAAATCCAACAAGAGAGCTCAGAAAATTCTTTGCTAATCCAGGCATTTTCTATATATGACAGTTCAGCCTTATCCTTAATGTGACAATGAGTTCAGCCAGGTGCCCATATCTCTGAGCCATTCCTAAGTCCCCACCTACAGCACAGCAAATACTCCTTGTGCTCCCATACGTTTCCCATAGGCATAGATGCCCCCTCACCAATCTCCTGCCAGTTTTAATTGTGTTCTGGAAGACCTTTGATTTCCTTTTTTAAAAAAATTAGTTATTTAAAAAATATATCCTTGACTTCAAGCTCCACCAGGGCAGGAAACACACTTTTCTTGTGTGTCTTACTTGTTTCCACATATCCTTGTCACCCTTCAGTACATTTTGCAAGTGAGAGATTGCTATATGTCTGGTGTGATTTTATTTTTGACATTATTAAGTACACTCGCAATATTAAGCAGGAAAGAGGATGGCATTAGCTTCACTTTGTTCAACTTCATGACAAATTTCCAAAGGATGGAGAAGATCCTGGAGGAGTTAGAGGAGGAAAAGAATATGATCAAAATATATTGTACAAAAAATAATAAAAACTTTACCAAAAAAAGGAATTTATAACTAAGAAGACTAATTCTCCACTTCCAGGGATCATCCTCCTTTGGAGGACCTAGACCAGCTCTCCCCATCCTTTATTCTGTCCCCTTACCCCACTGTATCCATTTGTGTAGTGCTTCCCACTACTTGGCTATTCATTTAAATGTGCTTTTGGTTAATGCTTGCCTTCTGCTTCTATAGTACAAGCTCCATGAGAGCTCAGGCTTGGTCAGTGCTTTGGGACAAAGTCATTACTCTTTGTGCATGGATGCACTGTCAAGACAAGAATGCCCATCCACCAAAAAAAAACAACAAAAAAAGTGTGCATGCTCAAGATGAGCACCTGAGGAATCCCACCTGTCGCAGTCACCATGCACCTATGTGCACCTGCACACACGTGCATACACACTCACAATAAATAAAATAGACAAAATAATACAAAATAAATAAATAAGTGTTGTTTATATTTGCTTATGTCATCTTTAAAAAAAAAAAGTAAAATTCCTTTCTATTGTTCCTCACTGTACAAATGCCAAAAGGCCAGTCTTGTTGATTTAGATTTTGTCATGGGTGGCCTACATCAGAGGACTTCCAGGTCAAGTTTTAGCAACAGCACCCTCTTTCAAAGTCAAATGTTACACAAAGCTACAAGTGGAGGGACTTCCTGTAACTTGCACAAAGCAATTAGTGTGACCCCATGTGGGGCCCGCACACACAGGCAGGTGACATCTACGTTGCTCTCGGAAGCAAGACAAGCTTTCTCCTCTTGCTCCCAGCTTGCCATTCCCTTACGGTCCCTAAGGCAACTTTGGGGAGACCAGGCTTCATGAAAACAACTTTGAAAACCACATTATTCATGCCTCTAGGGAGACTTCCAGCTCTAACCACTATTAATCAGGTGGGACTTTCTGTCTAAAATGACTGAGGCCTAAGGAAGTGTGAAGTCTCCATAGAAGTTGACGTGTACTGATCTCACAGAGATGCAAGACAGCAGTGTGGAGCCTGATGATGGGTAGCATCTGTAGGCATTTAGTTCCAATGGAACCAGAGGCAATGAACAGCCTGGATTTTGAGACTGACTCAAGCTGAGAAAATCTAATTGCTTTCTCCCTGTTTTTTTTTTTTTTTTTTTTTTTTTAAGGAATGGGGATTGCATGATTAATAAAAGAAAGAGAAAAGGAAGATATAACACAACCTAATTTTGGTGAAGTACTTAATACATACCTAATTATTACAAAATGAGTTCAGATTGGGTTGGCTTTAGACTCCAGCATTCTATGAAAGCTCAAAGGTAAGGCTGGTGGCACAGAAACCAGGAAGAGGTGGAACTTGTCACATTATAGAGGTGTCTGCTAGCCCTGCCCCAGGAAGCCACTCCACTCCTCCGTTAGTTAACAGCTTTGTTAATGATCTACATGATGAGACAAAAGATTGTCCTAATGAAAATTCTTAAGAAACCGTGGGGAGATGCCACAAATCCCATTCTCCAGAGAGGTTTTTCAGTACGCAAAGAGCACACAAAAACACCTGAAAGCAAACATCTCAGAGCCCAGTGTTTGGGGGAAAATGGTATACAAGATTTAGAGAAAATTCATTTCTTAAGACTTATAAAACAACGGTTTGGAAGACTGGAGTAAAAGCGAGTACTCAGACTAACCAGGAGATTAAATGCTAGGTTACACATCCAGGACAATCGTTTCCCTAACACAGCAAATGCACAAATAAATAACCACAGGACATTAGACAGTAGTAGAACTCACGACTTTCTCCACACTTCTTTTTTTTCTTGACATATTCATTAACAAGAGAATACCGACACAGAATTAATACAAGGAACAGTAGGAAGAAATTAATTTTTTGAAAAATGGAGAAGACATTGGCAGAGAGAGGCAGCAAAGTTACTTACTTATGTTGTATCGTCTGTGCCCACCTCTTTCTGGATGCCCTTGTATCGTATGTGTGTGTTCTTGTGTGTGTAGGTGTACTTGAGCAGATGACAGATGGAGACCAGATGACAGCCTGGGGATGGCCCTCAACCCCTTTTCTAAGATAGGTCTTTCATTGGTCAGGAACTCACCAAGGAGGCCAGGCCAGCTGGTCAGCAAACCCCAAGAGTCTTCCTGCCTCTGCCCTCTCCAGTATTGGGATTACAAAGGCCTATTACAATATCTGACTTTTTAAAAGTGTCTATGGGGGGGGAGTTGAACACAGGTCCTCGTGCTTGCAAGGCAATCCCTTTACCATCTGAGCTGTCTCCTCAGTCCTGTATTAATGTATTATTCATTTATTCATTCAACTTAGATGTCACCCCGAGAAGGCAAGCCTAGTCTTTATCCCAGCAAACACACATTCAAGTGGTGGGGCCAGCTCAAACCGTAACTCCAGGAAAACAGGTGCTGAAGTCTCCATCTAACCCCAGGGGAAAGAAGAGAAGTCATTATTATGGAGGGGGCAGCATTGCATTGTGATCTGCAGACTCAAGAGCCAGGCTCCAGACTGCTCTTCATTGGAGTCAGTGAGGGGGAGGGGGAGTAAGTGTAGAAGAGATCAGGCCAATGGTAGAAGGTACCAAAGCATGGCTAACCTCAGAAGCCGTTCCAATTCACACTGGGAAGCCACCGGAGAGTTCTGAGTTGGAGGATGACATTATCAGAAGCGTGCTAACAGCTTCTGTCTTCTTTACCCTCCTACAGTCCAGTCTCAGCCCAGCTGCCAGCCTGCTCTTGTTAAAATGTAACTCAGATCATGACATTTGTTCAGAACCTCCAAAGGCCTCACATCTCAGAGAAGCAGAAGTTGAGGCCCTTGATGTGCAGTCCTTCTGACAAGAGCTGGCTCCCAGCAGCTCTCTGAGACTTCCACTACTGCTCGGCCTCACTTGTCTATTCCACTCTGAAATAGTAGGGAGAGATTCCTTTCGGGGTCTCCCTGCCTAAGCTTTCTCTTAATGATATTTGTCCTTCAGAGTCTGCATATTTCACAATTTATACCTCTGGAGACTCTACCAAAATCATGCATCTGCAATAAGGTTATGCCAAACTAAACAGTCAAAGAAAAAAATCCATCTTCCAGTGTCATGTGCTCATCCCTCTCTTTCACTTTGTTTACAGTAGCATACCACTTTGTAACAAAACAACCAGCTACCCTAAGTCATGTATCTCTCCTCTTACTACAAGATGAACCTCATGCCGGCAGGAAGCTTTTCTCTGTCCCATGACAAATGTTTCAAGTCTTTTCTTTTGGGATCAGGAATTCTTGTCTGTTTTGTTGACTGCTGTATGCCTCATGCACCCAAACAACTCCTGAGCATAGTAGATCAGCAGTATATTATTTAATGCATTTCATGAAATGATGAATAGCTATTGTAGGAATAGCAGAATTAATGAGCTAAAGAATAGAATTCATGAGACTTGCTGCGGCAGGACTAGCCGGGATGTGGTTGTAACTGTGGAGTGACCCTAAACCAGTGGTTTCAACCTGTGTGTCCTGTCCCATTTTGGGGTGGCCTATCAGATATACTGAATATCAGATATTTAAATTACAATTCATAACAGTAGCAACATTACATTTAAGAAGTAGCAATGAAATAATTTTATGATTGGTGTGTCACCACAATCTGAGGTGTGGTGGGGCAATCCATAACAAGGGACTGCATTAAAGGGTCGCAGCCTTAGGAAGGCTGAGAACCGCTGCAAAGGCAGTAGAGGTTGGGAGAGAAAAGAGAATGTTGGGACTGAACAGTGGCCACCGCTTTGAGTACGGTCTTCTGACTTCTTTTCTGGTCGCCAGGAAGTCTAATCCTGAGGAGAAGCTGCACGCACTTAAATGACTGGATGATAACCTGCTGAATAACCTTTATACGGATGACCCCAACAACATCTGGGCCGCTCAGATAACATCTAAAGGCAGGACTCCTTTCTGCTTCTAGTCACACAGATCAACCAACCAACGGTGTAAACTGCTGTGAGATTGAATGTGTACAAAAGTATTATGATTATCCAAAGAGTTCTAGGAATGGGCACTATGAAGTTAAGGTCAAATGTCATCTTCTTGCCAGAGAAGGCAGGGGAGAGATGCATACCTTTGGATGATGAGGACCCCATCAAGTACACAGTCTTTCCACTCATTCCCCCACAATCACTCCTTTCCCTCTGTATAAAAAGCCTTCTGTGCACTCCAGATTCCCCATGATGGTCTTTTGGTGAAGATCATAGCTCCTGACCCAGCATCTCAGGGACCCAGAATTTGAAAAAACATGACTTCCTTCCAACTGACTCGTCTCCTGGGCATTGGCTTTGAGCATAGAGCAGATAGGCTTACATAAGGACCAGTTCCACAGATACTGGAATGTGCAATCCACAGAATTCCTGAGAGGCTGAAGAAGCAAGGATGGATGCAGAAAGAATGACACATTAACTTTTTGGCTGTGGCAATTTAAAGTACGGAAATTTTGTTCCCTTGATAGGGAACGTGGTAAAGACGTATAGAGAGGAAGGTGGCAGATCAGATCGGATTCTGACATGCTGAGTTCAAGCAATCTGATGGAAATTTCGCTGGTTCTAATGGTTGCTGTGAGATGCTCATGTCTTGGAATGAGAATACAAAGCACACATCTTTGTTTCTCTCTGGAGTCTTCTCTGTGCAGATGAAATTCCAAGCAAAGTCATTCTGGCTTTTGTAACCACCCAGAGCACCCATAAAGGAAAACTGTTTTCCTCTACCTTCAAAACTCCTCAAATGCATGACCTTCTCACACCAAGCAACCCTCCAGTTCTCTAAGGACCACTGGGTACCCTGCAGTTCAACTCAATGCTGACATTAATTACCTGGAATTAGTGCACACAGCACAGTCCCACAAGGCCGCCCTCTGTTTCCAGACACCAATAACACAACCCAGGTTGTCATCTCGACTTCTGACCAACTGGCTATAAATCAAAGATTATCACAACCCTTCTTGATGTTTAATAATTAGCTATAATGACTCACAAAACTCAAGGAAACATTTATTTACATGTATTGGTTTATTAAGGTTATTGCAAAGGCTAGGGATAGACAGCCAAACAAAAGAGGTACACAGGGTACTGTTCAAGGAGGGATACAGCTTTTGTGCTTTCTTCGTGCTCACTTTCTCCTGTCATCTTAACCTGATCAACAATCTGGAAGCACTTCAAACCCCACTGTTTAAGGTTCTCAAGGAAGTTTGGTTACCTGAGTAACTAAATCATTGACTACTGGGAACTGAACTCAGTCTCCACACCCTTTCCCTTTCCTGGAAGTTGGAACTTGGAGCCGTACATTCTTATCTGGTAACTACATGTTCACTCCCCCTTGACAACCACCCTCCCACCCTCCGGTGGTCGCATCATTAGTATCTAAGGTACAATGGAAAAGAGAACAGCTTATTATAAAAGCCACCAAAGAGGCTTCTCTTGACTCTGTCGCTCATGAAATTACATTTGTTCAGGAATTCTATGGCAGGAATTGGGAGCAAGGTCCAAATATATATTCCTTGCTGTCACAACCAAATGGGAGCCCAACTGGTAAAGATAAG
>CABHPQ010166686.1:0-27655 GCA_902168405.1 Peromyscus aztecus
GTGCACCACCACTGCTCGGCTGCAACAAATACTCTTAATAGCTGAACCATTTCTCCAGCCCCGAAGACTTTCTATATCAGGTTAAACCATAATTCCAGGACATGAACCTAAGGAAATTTCTGGAGGCTTTCCATAATATTCTTGGCCAGTTTTGCTGACCCCCAAGCCCAGCAGGATCCGGACCTGTACCCACTTGCATGATGTGGACCTTGGCCTGTGTTGTTGGGATACAGGATCTCGTAGAACCAAATTCAGTAGATACCACGCAGGATCTTTTTTCCTTGGTGTTTGTTTTGTTTTCTGAGACAGGGTTTCTCTGTGTAGTTTTGTCCTGGATCTCGCTCTGTAGACCAGGCTGGTCCCGCCTGGCTCTGCCTCCCAAGTGCTGGGATGAAAGGTGTGCGCCACCGCCGCCGCCGCTGCCCGGCCCCTTGTTTGCTTTTCTATGTGTGTGGTGTATGTGTACACGTGTGAGGGTGTGCACCCCCACAAGCACCCGCAGAGGGTGTTAGGTGTCCTGCTCTAGCACTGTCCTTCTTAGTCCCTTGGAACAGGTCTCTTACTGAACCTGAACTAGGCTGGCAGCCAGCGGGTCCTGTCAGTCCCCCTGTCTTTGGAGCCCTGTCAGTCCTCCTGTCTTTGGAGCCCTGTCAGTCCCACCCCCCCCCACCCCCCCCCACCCCCCCGTCTTTGTCCTTTTTATAGTGACAGTTACAGGTACGCGTGGCCATGACTGGATTTTCGACCTGGTGCTAGTGACTTGGACTCGGGTCCTCAGGCTTGCATAGTAAGTGCTCTTCTTACTCACTGAGCCATCTCCCCAGCCCTACTCCGGTTCCTTTAACAGAATCTTTGTGGCCATTCCTGAGCAGATGGCCTAGGGCAGCAGCTCTCAATCTGTGGGTCTTGACCCCTTTGTGTGGGGGGGATGTCAAATGACTGTTATACAGGGGTCACCTAAGACCATCAGAAAACACAGATATTTACATTGCAATTCATAACAGTAGCAAAATTACAGTTATGAGGTAGCAATGAAAATAATTTTACGGTTGGGGGTCATCACATGAGGAGCTGTATAAAGGGCCAAAGCATTAGGAAGGATGGGAACCACTGGCCTAGGGTGCATAAGAAAGCAAACTGGACAAATCCAGGAGAAACAAGCCAGCAATCAGTGACTGTTCCTTCACAGCTTCAGCTTCGGTTCCTGCCCTGACTTCCTTCAGTGACGGGCTGTTATCTGGAAGTGTAAGATGATTTCGGTCATGGTTTTTAATCACAGCAATAGAAACCCTAACTAAGACACAGGTCTGGCGCATCAGAGTGAGCGCCCATATCAGTTGAGTTGTACAGATCAAGTCCCGTCTCATGTTGGCTCAAAAAGAATCCTCTGGTCTGGGGGTGTCGCTGGGTGGTAGAGCACTGGCTGGCATGCGCAAGTGCCTGGATGGCGTGGTATCTGAAACACTGAATCTATAAGACGATTCGTGAACAAAAGGCTCCATACTCAAACAAGCTTGAGAAATCCTCTCAAACCTGCTCTCAAACACCCAGGGACTCACAATATATGTGATAAAATAAAGGTCCTGAGAAGTTCTGCACAGAAAATGCCTAGTCAGTTTTTTTATTTATTTTATTATTTATTTATTTGGTTTTTCGAGACAGGATTTCTCTGTGTAGCCCTGGCTGCCCTGTAACTCACTGTGTAGATCAGGCTGGTCTTGAACTCACAGAGATCTGCCTGCCTCTGCCTCTTCAATGCTGGGATTAAAGGCATGCACCACTGCTGCCCGGCCTAGTTGGTAATTTTTAGCTCTAATGCTTCCCACACTCCTTGGAATCACAGAAAATTTTCCTGAACACCTACTGGTGCAGACTTCTATTAGCACTATCTCATGATCATCTCTAGGACTGCTAGACTGTGAAGCCCCTGAGGGTGGGACTGTTTCTGGTCCCTAGTGCCTAGCACAGAGTCTGGCACACGGTGGACAGTTATAAACTCTTGTCTAAGAGAGGAATTTCCCATCTGTAACAAAGACCAGGGTGTGGTGCACACCCCAGAGGCAGGCTCTTGGCAGCACCACAGAGGAGGTACCTGGTGACGGCAGCGATGGGAACACAGAGATACAGATCTGCTTGCAGAATGTTTCTGGACCCTCTGGGAATTTGATATATCCTCAGGAATCTAGGACAATGAGGTCCCCCAGCATCTGTGCGCGTTCAAGCCTGAAGGGGTTTTACAGACCTTAAGTGGCCTCCGTGGATACAATAGCTGAAGGAAGGGAGCCTGAGAAACAAAGGACCTCTTGAGCCTAGAAGACCCAGAGTCCTTAGGTTGCAGGCGGGGTGTGGGCGGGGCCGGTCCAGCGCACAACTTTAGAGGAATCATCCACCGCACTGTGATTATTTGGAACTTGGGGATCTGAGAAGACAGTTCTGTGAAAAATAAGGTTAGCCTGCAACATGCCACCCCCTCTGCAGAAGTCTGTGAAGGTGGTTCTGTTACTGTTATTGTTGTTTGTTTGTAGACAGGGTGTTCATGTAGCTCAGGCGAGGCTCCAACCTATTATGTAGCTGAAGATAATCTTGAACCTCTGATCTTCGTGCCTCTGTCTCTCAGTGCTGGGGTTACAGCGTGAAGCATCACACCTAGTATTTTATGCAGTTCCGGGACTTGAACCCAGGACCCCATTTTGTTGTGCAAGTGCTCTACCAACTTAGCTATGTCTCCAGCCTCCCTGAAGGCTGTTGAGAAAGGTTTTATGGACTTGTGGGAACATCAGACCCTGAGGAAATTGTGTCAGTGGTGTAAAGAACTGATAAGACCTTGTCAGCACACTAAGTACCTGAAACCATTCCAGGAGAATTGTGGCATGATCCTAAATCCAAGGAGAGATGTGACCGTGTCTGTCCCATAGAAGCCCATGCTAGAGTTATGCGGTGCCTGGAGGGAGAGGTTGTCCATTTCTCCAGATGTGAGATTATGGTGCCTGGACCCTGAGTGGTCCAAGTGAGACTACTGGCTTTGGGAGGGAGGGAAAGGCCCAAGGTCCACCCCGTGCACCTCACTCCACTATGACCCTGTGGAATAAGCTACCGTGTGAGGGGGGAGAAAATGAGCTCCCCTTGTGCCCGGAGAAACAGGAGGTTCTGGAGTCAGCTGGGATGAAGAGCTCACAGGGCAGATATGCAAGTGGGGACGGGAGGCTTCTGATGGAGGCCGAGGTTTGGGGTTCCTGAGGATAAGTGAGCACAGAGGCGACACATAGCTCCCATGATGATTGTTAAGCAGAGTTCCGGGGACAGCCTAAGGAGGGCATCAAGGTCTACGGGGAGTTGCCAGCTCTGACTGTTTAACAAAAATGATGGGTTTCCTCTAGTTCGGTTAACTCACACACCCATGAATCCAGTCCCACCGGTGCTTCTGGTGGGGGGCTTATGTCCCACGCATCCTTTCACAGCAGTGAGGGGTTGCACCCCGCAGCCCTCTCTCACGCTCCACCTTCCGGCAAACCCCCGGGGTTAATACTCGCCTCCCCCAGAGCAGGGGTGTCGCCCTGCTTTGTGCGCCCAGGCGCGCTGGAGGCGAGAGCTAGGGGACAGCTGAGGTGAGGAGGGTGACGGGGGGTGGCGGGGACCAGGCACAAAGAGGGGGAGGGGGCTTCGGCTGCAGCTGTCCCGCGAGGGGCCGGGACAAAAGGCCTGCTGGCGGCCAGGCCGAACCGTTTTCATGCTTGTTGGGATTAGGCGCGGGGAAAGGCGCTCGGGACCGTGATGATCTGCAGCCGGGTGCAGCTCGGCGCGTGGGGCGGTCGGCGCCACCACCCCCTGGCTTTGTGCGCAGCGCCGCGAGAGAGCCGCGGGCTCTGGGAGGCCACCCCTTTGTCTGCGCCCCGCCGGGGGACCCCCGAACGTCCGCTGAACGCACCACCGCCATGCTCGAGCCCTAGCGGGTCCCGATGACTGAACAGGTCCACAGGGATTCAGCCCCTCCCCAGGCTCTAACATGCCAGACCTCAATACAATGAACCCTCCATTTCTCCCGCGCCACTCTGGTCCCATACGCCTGCCAGTTGCTCAACCCAAGGAATCTCGCCTCAAATTTTTGGATGATGAAACATCGTTTAGGAGATGGACTAGCTCTAAGGCTGGGGACTTGGTGGGGGAGGAGTAGGGTTGGGGAGGAGCGGGATTGAGGAGGTACGATGATCTGGGAAGTTCTGGGATAGGGCAAAGTCTAGCTGGTGGGCCCTAGCAAATTGAAGTCTTATTTCTGAGGGGTGGGTGGGAGCATGCACAGAGGTCTGTGTCTGGGAATGAGCGATGGTGCAGGTGTGTTCATACACGGATGTGGGGGATTGTCTGCCAACACCTGGTGGGTATGGAGATGTATGCCAGCATGTATGTGAACTTTGGCTCACGTCCCAGAGCATCTCCAATGTCATTCTGCCCTTTCTCACCAGAAGCATCCATGAGACTCACCGGGCTGGTTGTGACGGCCTGCAGCAATGCGGTGTTTTGTTTTGTTGACAAGATCTGGCCTGGAACTTGCTATATAACTGAGGATAACCTTTGAATTTCTGATCCTCCTGCCTTTACCTCCTGCCTAGCATTTCCCCCACTACACCTGGTTTTGTGAGGCTCTCAGAATCAAACCTAGGGCTTCATGCAAGCTAGACAAGTACTCTACCAACTGAGCTACATCCCCAGCCCAGCAACACACCCCCTCCCAAATTAATTTTATTTTATGAGTGTTTTGCCTGCTCATATGTGCCAGTACTGTGGAAGCCAGAAGAGGGTATTGCATCCCCCTGGAACCGTAATTACAGAAAGTTGTGGGCTGCCATGAGGGTGCTGGGAACCAAACCCTGGTCCTCTGCAAGAGCAGCCAGTGCTCTTCACTGCTAAGCCACTTCTCCAGCCCCAGCAATGCTTTTTTAATACACAGAACACCTGCTCAGCTACCACCCCTGCCTCTGATGGCTGTCATCCTCTCCTCATCAAATAATAACAGCTAGGGTGTCTGGGCTGCTTCCAAGTAGTCAGGCTTAGATCTAAACCTTCCATAAGTAATTTACTCATCTAAGCTGGGTGGTGGTGACTCATGCCTTTAATCCCAGCATTCGGGAGGCAGAGGCAGGTGGATCTCTGTGAGTTCGAGGCCAGCCTGGTCTACAGAGTGAGACAGTGTCTTGAAAAAAAAATGTTTTCACTCCTCTGACTCTTTCTCGGCCCTGTAAGGACAGCACTGCTGTTATCCATCCCTGTTTTGCAGGTAAACAATGTGAGGCGTGGCCAGTTCCAGGACACGTGCGTCCACTGTGCACTGGAGACCACTGCCCTCTGGTGCCGCCCACCTGCTCTTCTACTGATTTCTAGGCTCCTCTTCCTCCAAGAAGGAGCACCAGGCATTGCTCCTCTCTGTTCCTACCACCTTACAGGCACCCGGTATGAGGCACCAACACTGGATTTGAGTGAAGTCTAGTAGACAGATCACAGGCTGCCATCAGGGGACAGCCCCTCTCCTCAGAGGTAGCCACTAGTGCTCTAGTGCTCTAGTGCTCTAGTGCTCTAAAGGTTTCAGGCCCTAGGCTGTGGGGATGGAGACCACTTAACTTATTTTGAAGCCTCTGACCCTCTTTTTTTTATTTTTAAAGATTTATTTATTTATTATGTATACAGTGTTCCGCCTGCACGTATCCCTGCAGGCCAGAAGAGGGCGCCAGATCTCATTACAGATGGTTGTGAGCCACCATGTGGTTGCTGGGAAGTGAACTCAGGACCTTTGGAAGAGCAGCCAGTGCTCTTAACCTCTGAGCCATCTCTCCAGCCCGCCTCTGACCCTTTAACTCTGTATTCTTCTCTTCATTCCCAGATCGTTTCCTGCTCCTTGGTTTTTAACCACGCCCCCTCTGGTCATTTTGTTGGGGCTGACCTAGTTGAGGTCTGTCCTGGTTAGCTTCTTCTTCTTTTTTTTTTCTTAATATTTTTTTTAAATTTTGTGTGCATTGGTGTTTTGCCTGCATGTGTGTCTGTGTGAGGGTGTCAGATCTTGGAGTTACAGACAGCTGTGAGCTGCCATGTGGGTGCTGGGAACTGAACCCAGGTCCTTTGGAAGAGCAGTCAGTGCTCTTAACCACTGAGTCATCTCTCCAGCCCCCTGGTTAGCTTCTTTTGTCAGCTTGCACAAACCTAGATGTATCTGGGAAGAGGGAATCTGAATTGGGAAAAGGCCTCCACAAGATTGACCTGTAGGCAAGTCTTGATTAGTGATTGATGTGGGAGAAGCCCTGCCCATTTTTAGGTAGTGCCAGCCCTGGGAAAATGGTCTTAGATGGTATAAGAAAGTAGGCTAAGCAAGCCACGAGGAGCAAGCCAGGTAAACAGCAGCCCTCCATGACCTTTACATCAGCTTCTGCCTCCAGGTTCCTGCCCTGCTTGAGTTCCTACCTTGACTTCCCTGAATGACGGACTGTGATCAGGACATGTAAGCCAAATAAACCCTTTCCTTCGCCATAGGATTGGTCATGGTGTTTTGTCACAGCAGAACTCCTAACTAAGACAGAGACCCTGCTGAGCAGGACCTGGATGAACAGAACCCCCCTCTCTCTATGGAGGGCTAACTACCCCTTGGCACGTCCTTCATGCCTCAGGCCTGGGACGGCAGAGCCTGGTATTGGTGTCAATATCACCCCGTGTTCTTCCTAGGCAAGACCAAGTTTTTGTTTGTTTGTTTGTTTGTTTTTGTTTTTGTTTTTTTTTTTCATTTTTGTTTGAGACATGGTTTCTCTGTGTAGCCTTGGCTGTCCTGGAACTTGCTCTGAAGACCAGGCTGGCCTCGAACTCAGAGATCCGGCTGTTTCTGCCTCCCAAGTGCTGGAATTAAAGTTGTGTGCTACCACCACCTGGCTCCAAGTTCTTCATGTACCATCCAAAACCAGGGTTGGGTATCCATGCTATATTCATGGACTGCCATTCTTCAGGAGGGAAGAAGGAGGCAATGACTTCCGCTCAAACACTTTCAAGTTTGAGAGTCTCTCCTTATTCCCTTCCATCCTCAGGGACTAAAAAAATCCTCACCCCAACAATTAACACAAGCTTCCAGATTAAAAGTCTCAGGCTGAGGGCTGGAGAGATGGTTCAGCGGTTAAGGGAACTAGCTGCTCTTCCAGAGGTCCTGAGTTCAATTCCCAGCAACCACATGGTGGCTCACAACCATCTATAATGAGATCTGGTGCCCTCTTCTGGCAAGCAGGCAGAACATTCTATACTGCTGAGACCTGCTCAGAGTATTGGTGTCCCTTTCCCAGTCTCAGAGTGGCCTCTACATTAGGCTCCCAAACTAAAGCCTTGTTCATCTTTGAAGGCCAGAGCTGTGCAAGGGCAGGGTTAGGGTGGAGCCCTGGAGATCCCATGCAGAGTAGGAGTTTGATCTTTTTTTTTTATTTTTTTTTTGGTTGTTTCGAGACAGGGTTTCTCTGTGCCTGTCCTGGATCTTGCTCTGTAGACCAGGTTGGCCTCAAACTCACAGAGATCTTCCTGGCTCTGCCTCCCTAGTGCTGGGATTGAAGGCATGCGCCACCGCCACCCCACAGGAGTTTGATCTTAATGCCTACAGAACATCTGAAGGTCCATTTGCTCAAGCTTTATAACTGTCACAGGTGGGGAAACTAAGTCTGGCCCATATGAGGTGCAGCTGTAGCCTCGGCCCCTCCCACATCGGTTTCCCACCTAATCGGGAACTACAATTCTAGATCTGGTTGGCTCAGCCACTGGGGTCCCGCCTCCTGGCTCTAAATCCTACTGTATTGGTTGTGGCTCTGGCCAGTCCCCCTTTCAAACCGATCTCCACCCCAACAACTGGGCCTATCCCTAGACCCCAAATGACTCATAAGGTCCTGTAACACACAACGTACCTGTGTCCTTGGCCGGTTCTCGCCTTTTGCTCACCTCAGAGCCCCCCAGTTCCCACTTCATACCTTCCCCATCCTGTACTGGGGCTCGAACCCAGCATCTCTCTCATGCTGCTAAGCATCCTCAACCTTCAAAGAACTTTTCAATTTTTTTTTTATTGTTTTTACAGTCATTTGTTGATTTGTGTACATGAGTTTGGGGCACATGTGCCACAGGTGGAGGAGATCAGAGACCAACTTGTGGGAGCTGGGTTTTTCTTGTTCTACTACGTGGGGCTTGGGGATCAAACTCATGTCATTAGGCTTGGCTGCAAGTAGGCCTACCCACACTGAGTCATCTCACAGGCCCCGAGAACCCTTCATGGAAAGGAGTATTAAGCCACTTTATTTTGAAACAGAATCTCTGACAGTCCAAGCTGACTTCCAACTCCAGGCTGGTCTTAAATGTCTGATTCTCCTGCCCCAACCTCCCAAGCTGAGATTATAGGGATGCCCCAACCACAACAGGTAGACCTCTACTTTGGTTTGGTTTGGGGTGGGTGTGTTTGTGTATGTTTCTCTGAGATAGGGTCTCACTTGTGAAGCCCTGGCTGTCTTGGAACTTGCTGTATAGACCAGGCTGGGCAGACAGTGTGAAAGAAGCTAACAGGCAACAGAACAAAAACACATCCTCCAAAAATTTAATTTTCTGTCTTAGTTTATTTATCCGGGATTGGTCCAAAGGCCAGGTTCACATTCACCATGCAAGAACAATAGAAAGTCCCCAGGGTCCACATTTCACCCGCCCACCCATCAAGGATGGAACTCTTTGGCGATAGGGTGGAAGGGCCCCCAGTTTGCAGGTGGGTAGACTGAGGCCAGAGGCACCATCGGTTCCCTGTCACCTGCCACCGTTCCTTGTCCACGTCACTGCTCACCCGCTAGGACCTTGCACTCTCTTGTCACCCAGAACCAACACAAAAGGCTTCACCACTTTCATTATTGGTCGGCCCGATACACATTCACCTCCAAGGCCTGAAGCCTCTGCTGGGGCCTGTCAGCTCTGTTCAGAGGAGCCATGCAGAAAAAGAAAAGTATAGCCAACCATCCTACGAGCTTCAGGAGGCTGCACTGACTCTGCCCGCTTGGGAAGCTGAGCTCTGGCTCCTCCCGACAGTTAGATTTCAGAAAAAATGAACCAAACCAATTGGACATTCATTGTTGCTAAAGCAAAGGAGGCAGCAGGTGAAGAGAAGGGAGGTTTCCTCTCACGCCTGACAGCCTGGGTACATCTGGTCTATGACCTGCATGCTTATATGCACACAGTCCCCTTCAGCAGAAACTTAAATTAACATGGTGTTCAGGCTCTCCTCAGCGTGGCAATACGGTGTTTTAAAATTCCCTTCTCCTGTTCTTTAGAGCGCTAACATCATCAGTCTCTCCCATCCTCACCTCCCCTGGAGCCAAAGACAGAGTTCAAGAGGACAGTTTCTTTTTCTTTTTCTTTGATTTTTTTTCTTTCTTTCTCTCTTTCTCTCTTTCTCTCTCTCTCTCTTTCTTTCTTTCTTTCTTTCTTTCTTCCTTTTTTTTTGGATTTTTTGAGACAGGGTTTCTCTGTGCAGCCCTGGCTGTCCTGAAACTCGCTCTTTGTAGACCAGGTTGGCTCAGAACTCAAGAGATCTGCCTGTTTCTGCCTCCCAAGTGCTGGAATTACACACGTGCACCACCACCGCCCCTTGAAGATAGTTTCTTATATCTTTCTTTATCCCCTCCCTCACCCCTGCTACGGCCTCCACCATCATGCCAGTTCCCTCCCTGAGACCCATTCTCCACCAACTGCCCTGACCAAACAGCAGCAAATGTGCCAAGGAAGGCTAGATAAGCCTCTTAACGGGCTGGAGGTGCGGCTCGGTGGTGAGACATTTGCCTGACACGCACAAGGCTTTGGACTCAATCTCTTGTACTGTAATAAGCAAAACAAATGAAAAGCAACCACCCCAAATAAAAAAGAAAAGCTCTTACCAAAAAGCCAACATTAGGGACAGCGGTCTTAGCAGACAGAGCAAGGTCTGGTTAAATGATGGGAAGGGGCAGGAGGTAGCCTGGGAAACTGCAGGAGAATGGATCAACCACCACCCTCTGATATATGCCAGCAAGGCAGGCTTCTTTCTCCAGGAAGCTGAGACTCGGTAGAGAACAAGGCTGGGGTAGACTCTGGGAACACAGGATGGGTGGGTGCCTTGCAGGTGCAACTGAACATATATTTGCACACACCTGCTCCTAAGTCTCTCTGCAAATACACATGTTCCTAACACACGCTTCTAAGGCCAGCACTGGCACATGTAAGTTCATCCACACTCAACATAAGCCTGTATATTTAACTGATACATATGCATACAAATCTTTTGCATGTACATCTTATTCGGCAATATATACACATTCCTAGGCACCTAGCCACACATGCATACATAAACACACATGCTACACATAATACATACAACTTCATCCACACATGCCTACATGTGAGCACATACAGACTCACTTATGTTTACTTGCGCTCAGGCCAACAAATGTATGTTATGTACTTACTTGTGCATAACCACACACAGACCTGCAAACACACACACTTGTGCGCGGCCTTAGCAATGGTCCTGGTGCCGGCAAGGTGCTTCCCTCTGTTGGAGACAGCGGATAAGTTCCTTTCGGTTGTCTAGGATGGTGTCAAAGCTCTCTTGCAGTCGGGCCTGCTGGTCAACCAGCTGGTGCTGGAGAGCCCGGATCCACTGGAGCAGTGCCAGGCGCCGGTACATCACCAAGTGCGCGTGATGTTTCTCCTTCTCCTGCTCTTTGAAGCGCTCCTGAGCCTGCAACTGCTGCACAGCCTGGGCCACGGAGGGCAGAAGGGGATCCAGAGGGCTTGGGCCTTGAGGAGTCCCACAGACGGGCTCTGGACTGCTGCTAAGGCTGTCGGTGCTCAAGGAACTGCTGGCATAGCCGATGTCCTCCAGAGGAGAGCAGACACTGCTGGCAGCACTCAGCTTCTCAGGCTCAGCCCCAGGGATCTCTGCACCCTCCGGGGGACTGCGGACTCCCGCCTCCAGGAGCCCAGTGGCTTGGAAGACCTGGTTGTCAGAGGGTGACTCAGAGGAACTCCTCACCAGGGTGGGTTCCCCTTTGCCTGGCACACCATGCCAATTCTTATTGGCATCCTTAGCACTCTCCACAAAGTTGGAATTATTGTCTGGTTGGAGCTCGGGTTGACAGACTCCAGGAGGCAGGCCCCCCAGGAACTGGGCCCCCTCTGCTAGCCCTGGTTGGATGGCCGCGAACATCTGGTCTGTGGGGGAAGCAAAGAATAAGTCACAGAGCAGGACAGGGTGGAGTGGCTACCTTGGCCCCAGGAACCTCTGCATGGCTTCCTTCCTTCTCTCTGATTAGTGGGTCTGTCTCCCTCATAGGGTTTTCCCTTTTCCCTTGAAGGCCGACCATCTCTTCATTCTACATACTCCCCCCCCTCCCCATCACTTCATTCTCTGTGGGAGCTTCAAGGACCATCATGTGTGGGTGACTCGTAGATATGTGTCCAGCCCAGATACAACTGCTAGTCAACCTGGCAACCTACCAAAGGCTCTTCAAATTCTACACACCCAAACAGCTCTCCTCTTCAGGGTCCTCAGGCAAAAGAGCTCTCTGCTATCTGGTAAGTCAGTCTACCAGATACTTAGGAGCACCCTGGACTACTTACCCTCCTTCCTCACCACCCCACCCCCACTGTCCACACTCTGACAATTCTTCCTCTTGGCTCTCATTTGGTTCTCGTCACTTTTTGTCCACATGACTGTCACAGACTTTTCCCTGACCTTCCTCCAATTAAAAATATAAATGTAGGGGCTAGAGAGATGGTTCAGCAGTTAAGCGTACTTCCAGAGGACCCAGGTTCAATTCCCAGAACCCAAGTTGGATGGTTCACAATTGCCTGTAAAGCTAGCTCCATACCAACACCCTCTTCTGGCCTCTTTGGACACACGGACACACACACACACATGTGCGCAAATATTTTTTTAATTTTTAAAATGATGACCAGTTAAATAACAACAAATAATATTTTTTAAAAAGAACATGTATCAGCCAGGCGGTGGTGGTTCACACCTTTAATCTCAGCACTTGGGAGGGAAGCAGAGGCAGGTGGATCTCTGTGAGTTCGAGGCCAGCCTGGTCTACAGAGTGAGTTCCAGGATAGCCAGGGCTATTCAGAGAAACAAAGAAAAACAAACAAAACAAAACAACTCTGTCTCTCTCTCTCTATGTGTGTATATAGACAGATAGACGTATATATAAATTTAGCTCATACTTGTAATCTCAGCACTCTGGAGGCTAAGGCAGGAGGGTTGCAAGTTCAAAGCCAGCCTGTGCTATATAGCAAAACTCTATCTCAGTAAAACAAAACTATCATTCTTGTAAAATGTATAAATGTGATTGGAAATGGCTTTGACTGCTGCCCCTGAAGAACTGTTAGACCTCTGCAGTCCTTGCTTTGCCTGGTTCTATTGCATTATTACCACTCTGTCTCTCTCATCCCACCAAACCACTCAGGCACACCACTCTCCAACAGTATTCATTTGGCCCTCACTGTTCTGCACCATCCCTCCCTCTAAGCACCTCCTTTCCACCTAGAAAATTCTGTTTTTGTGTTTAAAGTCTACCTGTCTGAAGCCCAGCCATTGTGGCCCTGCCCTGATACATACCAACTACACGGGAACTATGACTCCTCTGGCTCCCCACTGCCCTCGCGTACTCTGTCCTATCCAAGTGTGTTTCCCATCCCTGGCATACACTGTTGATGGCTAGCAAATGCCTAGTCAACCGGAGCTGTTTGTTTAAACGATCTCGTGATCGTTTCTAATCTGGCTCCTTGGCCAAGACTAAGAACTCCTTTATGTAAACTCCAACGCGGTAGTTCTCAACCTGTGGGTCGCGACCCCTCTGGGTTGCAAGACCCTTCCACAGGGAATGCCTAAGACAACTGCAAAACATAGTTACACTACTATTCATAACAGTAGCAAAATTACAGTTATGAAGTAGCAACGAAATAATTTTATGGTTGGGGTCCCCACAACATGAGGAACTGCCTTAAAGGGACGCAGCATGGGGAAGGCTGAGAACCACGGCTCTAGCGTATACCCAGCAGTAGCAGGTGTCAGGATTTACCTGCTGAGAGTGAACGAGAGCACTACAGTGGGATTCCTGTACTTAGACAAAGTGATGGCAGCCCTTGGCTACTGCAGAGAACCAGGGCTTGAAGAGCTGGTCTCATTCTCCTCCTCCACACTAAGGAGGCCCTCCTCCTGAACCCACAGTAACACTGCTCTCTTGCAAGCTAGCCCCTTCCCTCCCAGCGCTCCTGGGACACATTCACTGTACCCAGTTTGCTCCATCCTGCTGAACCCTCCCCCACTCCCTTCCCTCATAACCGCATTTGGGTTTGAACGGCCAAGAGGTTCTACCGACCGACCACATTGCCATGCCTGGAAGAACTGAGGACTCGTTGAGTGAAGAACGCTATTAAGTCATGCAGCCTCCAGGAAGGTTCCCCTCTAGGCGGCAGGGACCCTCCCCACACCCAGCAATGGGCAGAAGTCCTGAGAGTGAGGCGGGGACAGATGTTCACCCCTTTGGCTTGTGAGAAAAGGCCTGAAGATCTTCCCTCCTCTCTATTTTAAATTTTTTCCTAGAAAATCTGGCTAGGCTCACAAAGAACGCTGGGGTGAGGCAGAATGGGAGTGGAGCTAAGAATCCGGCTTCAGAAAGAGTCAGTGAAATGTGAGTCCAGACATCCCAGAATCTGGATTTCCCCCAAGCTAACCCATAGTGTACGGGGGAGGGGACGGCTGCCTCGAGGTAGACATCACTGTGACCCTAATCTCTGCAGAGGTCGCTCCCCGTCCCCGCTCTCCCGCGACTGGGCCCCAGGCCCTCCATCAGGGCCCGGACTCACGGCCTAGAGGCGCCGGCTCCTGCAAAGCTGGCTACGGTTCCTCCGGGGCCTGGTAACTGCGGGGTGGAGGGGGGTGGGAGGTCCTCCCTGAGCGTGCACGCGTCCTGGCGTGGCTGCGTAGTTCCCGCACCGCTCGCCCAGCACTGCCGGCCCGGACAGCACAGTCCAGCGGCGTCTGCGTGACTGGGCGGGGCGGCCTGACCCACGTGGGCCGGTTCGGTTCTCCGCGCAGGAACTGCCTCCTCCCGCAGCTTGACCCGATCCTTCCAGGTCCGGTGTCATCTCCTAACCACCGTGGCCGGGCGCCTCGGATCCATCGGTTCGCCTTGCTGCAGACATGGCGACGATGTGCCTCCTTCCTGGGTCTCCGCGCAAATCCGCGGACTCGGGAAATCCGCGAGGCCCCGGTACGCGTCCAGTCCCGCTGCAGTCCTTACCCTGCCCCGCGCTCCGCTCCTTTTGTGTTTTGCACACACCTTTCTGCTGAAAAATTCTCCCTTCGTCTCCACTTAACTCGTAGATCTTAGAGGACCCTTCTGAATCCTAGACCTGGTTACTATTCTCAGCACAAAAAAAAAAAAAAAAAAAACAACTTTTTTTTCCTTCACAACATTTCTCACTGTACTGTGCCTATTTGATTAGATTTACTTAGTGAAAGCTATGTGGATTTTGTTGGTTTGCTTGTTTGTTGTTTTGAGTCAGAGTCTCATTAGGCTGGCTTCCAAGGTACAGAGAGATCTGCCTGCCTCTGCTGGGATTAATGGTGCTTGCCACCATGCCTGGCTATGGTCTAACACAGCAGTTCTCAACTGGTGGGTCACGACCCCATAGGGGGCTCTCCTAAAACCATCAGAAAACATATTTACATTACAATGCATAATACAGTTTTGAAGTAGCCATGAAAATAATGTTATGGTTGGGGGGTCACCAAAACAAAGGGTCGGGGCGTTAGGAAAGTTGCGAATCACTGTTCTAAGAGAAGATAGAGTACCTGGAAAAGGGCTCAGGGTTGATGCCTTGTACCCAGGACCAGAGGGGGGGCGGGTTTCTTCTTTAAAGGCCAAAGAACTTCATGGCACCTTCGAGGTGGATTTCTGTGCTTTGTCCAGGTGAAGAAGAATGTAAGACAGGGCCCAGGTCTACAGACTCCAGTGGATTCTTCCCAGAGTTCTATTTACTAAGTTGTTCCTGCTGCTGCTGCTGCTCCTCCGGGGGTGGGGGGTAAGTTCTTTTTCTCTTTCTCTTCCTTCCTTCCTTCCTCCCTCCCTCCCTCTCTCTCTCTCTCTTTTCTGAGACAGTTTCTCTTTGTAGCCCTGGCTGTCCTGGAACTCACTCTGTAAACCAGACTGTCCTTGAACTCAGAGGTCCATCTGCCTCTGTCTCCTGAGTGTTGGGATTAAAGGTGTGCGCCACCTGCCGGGCCAGATTCTTTTTTTAAAAGATTTTATTCTAGGGCTGGAGAGATGGCTCAGAGGTTAAGAGCACTGGCTGTTCTTCCAAAGGTCCTGAGTTCAATTCCCAGCAACCACATGGAGGCTCACAACCATCTGTAATGAGATCTGGCGCCCTCTTCTGGCCTGCAGGGACACATGCAGATAGAACACTATACATAATAAATAAATGAATCTCTAAAAAAAAAGATTTTATTCTAATTCTCTCCCTCCCTCCCTCCCTTCCTCTCTCTCTCTCTCTCTTGCGCTCTCTCTCTTGCGCTCTCTCTCTCTCTCTCTCTCTCTGTGCAGGTACCCAGAGGTCAGAAGAGGACATCAGAAGCCCTAGAGCTGCTGGGAACCGGACTCTGCTCCTCCACAAGTGAGCAAACTATCTTCACCGCTGCCATCTCTCCACCCCCAAGAGACCCAATTCTCAACCAAATAACAGCAATTACTGACCCAATGATAAAGGCATCCTCTTTTGGTTCCAAGTTGACTTCAGTTCACCATTCTGCAACCTACTGACCAAGTGACACAATCACACCAGCAAATACCGAGAGAAGGGACATGGGAGAGAAACAATGTGATGGTGGCAATCACCATTTTAGGATGACAGCAAGTTAGAAGTGGTGGCCCACACCTGTGATCCCAGCACTTGGAAGGCAGAGGCAGAAGGATTTCTGTGAATTCAAAGTCAGCCTGGTCTATACAGTGAGTTCCAGCCAAGGCTACATAGACTCTGTATCAAAATCCGAACCAATCGGCCAAACAAACGAATTTAGGGCATTCCTTTTAACTGAAATACATATGCGACAACCTCAGTCCCCTTTCTACATCAGGTGCTCAGGGGCCTAACTGGTCTAAGGTTGTGCAGTGTTCTATATATCATAGAGCTAGGAAGGGGAGGTCTCTTGGTGGTAGATCACTTGCCTAGCACAAGGGCCTAGGTTCAGTGCCATTACAGGAAAATAACAGCTGTTTAGAATAGCTCTTCCTGCAGGCTCTACCCCTCCCAACTCTAACCACATGGCTCAAACAAGAGCCTGATGCATCTAAAGATGGGAACCCTGCTCCTTCTTCCTTTAGAGATGAAATTAAAAGACAAAATAGTGGGGGCTGGAGAGATGACTCAGCAGTTAAGTGCTGTGGGATGGTCTGTATGTCAAATTGCTCTGATTGGTCAATAAATAAAACACTGATTGGCCAGTGGCCAGACAGCAAGTAGGCAGGACAAGGAGAGGAGAATTCTGGGAAGTGGAAGGCTGAGTCAGAGAGACACTGCCAGCCGCCGCCATGACAAGCAGCATGTGAAGATGCCGGTAAGCCACAAGCCACGTGGCAAGGTATAGATTTATAGAAATGGATTAATTTAAGATATAAGAACAGTTAGCAAGAAGCCTGCCACGGCCATACAGTTCGTAAGCAATATAAGTCTCTGTGTTTACTTGGTTGGGTCTGAGTGGCTGTGGGACTGGCCGGTGACAGAGATTTGTCCTGACTGTGGGCCAGGCAGGAAAACTCTAGCTACAGTTAAGAGCACTGACTGCTCTTCCAGGCGACCTGCACCCACATGGCAGCTCACAGATGTACATGCAGGCAAAACACCAATGTACATGCTAATGTCCCAGTCTCTGCTTCCTGAGAATTCCTAGTTTTGATGCTTTCCCATGAAGTCCATATTTTGCCATGCCCAGCCTGAGTGGACTTTATCTCACTGATAATCAAAAGATTCCTGAATAAATATGCTAGCACAATGAGGTAACCCTAGGTTTGTTTCATGTACACAATATTGTAGTAATATTTTGTGTACCCTAATAAACTTGCCTGGGAGTTGGAGGACAGAGCCAGCCACTAGATTAAACATAGAGGTCAGGCAGTGGTGGCACACACCCTTAATCCTATCACTCGGGAGGCGGAGATCCACGTGGATCTCTGAGTTCAAGGCCACACTGTTAACAGAGCCAGGCAGTGGTAGCACACACACACACCTTTAATACCAGGACTGGGAAGCACAAGCCTTTAATCCCAGGAAATGACGTGCCTGGGCGGAGAAAGAAATATAAGGCATGAAGAAACAGGAACTAAAGCAGTTCAGCTGAGATCCTTTCGGGTGAGGACTCAGAGGCTTTCAGTCTGAGGAAACAGGATTGGCTGAAGAGTTGGCGAGGTGAGGTTAGCTGTGGCTTGCTCCGCTTCTCTGATCTTTCAGCTTCCACCCCAATATCTGGCTCAGGGTTTTTTATTAAAAGACCATGGAAGATTCGAACAACAGCTATTGTGTAGTTGTGTACTCTGAAGCGGAGCATTAGAGGGAGAGCTGTGAGATACGGGGAGCTAATGATACCCCACAACCCTCTTCAAGGTAATGAGAGCAGTGAGGGGTTGCTGGGGCAACGGAGACTCTCTGCAGTGAAGCTGCCATCAAGTTGTGCTGGAAGCTCCAGGGATGCAGGTTTTGTGAGTGGTCACCCATGCTGGATTCGGGTTTTCAGGGATACCTTTGAGTCACTGATGCCCCTGTGAGTGAACCCCGACCCATGCTCCTATAAGCAACCCCAGTCAGCTCATTGGCTCACCAAGCTAGACTTTGGTGGAACTGTTTCTTCAGTCTGGCATCACCGCCCTCTCTAGGGTGAGTAGACGTTTGTTCGTGTCTCCCCAAGAGAAGTCAGACAACTGCTTAGCCCTCAGTGACTAGCAGTTCTTTTCCTCTTGATAGACACCAGCAAGCTGATACGGCCTGTGATCCTCTGTGGTGGTATTGTGTTCCCCAAAATATTGTGCACGCTAATAAACTTATCTGGGGTCACAGAACAGAACAACTACAATATTAAACATAGAGGATAGGCAGTGGTAGCACACGCCTTTAATCCTAGCATTCCAGAGGCAGAAATCCCTCTGGATCTCTGTGAGTTCAAGGCCACACTGGAAACAGTCAGGCATGGTGACTCACACCTTTAATCCCAGAAAGCGAGCCTTTAATCCCAGGGAGTGATGGTAGAAAGCAGAAAGGTATATAAGGCGTGAGGACCAGAAACTAGAAGCATTTGGCTGGTTAAGCATTTGGCTGGTTAAGCTTTCAGGAGTCTAGCAGCAGTTCAGCTGAGATTCATTCTGGACTCAGAGGCTTCCAGTCTGAGGAAACAGTACCAGCTGAGGAACTGGCGAGATTCCTGCAACAATCCTCCATGATCTAGAAGGGGAAGGAGCCCGAAACACAAAGAAATCATCTCTGTGTTCCTGGCTAGAAACATTCTTCTTACCTGCAGAACCTAGAATCTCAGAGACCCAAGCAGACTTGCAGAGTTAGTCTTCAGGTGCAGCCACATATGGTGCCATACCCTTCCACTACCTTTTTATATGTATTCTGACCTCAAAACACAAGGGATTGCGTATTGAAGCTAGGCACTTGTGGTTCCAGCCATTCAGAAGGCCAGGAAAGGAAGAACACTTGAGACCAAGATTGGGAGGCCAGCCTGGGCTACATGGTAAACAGATTTAGATATCAAGACCGGAGAGGTTCCCAGCACCCACATGACAGCTCACAACTGGCTATAATTCCAGTTACAGGAGATCAGATGCTCTCTTCTGGCCTCCACATGTACATGATGCAAGCAAACAGTCATACACATAAAAGAAAAGTAAATGTATCCTTTAAAAAAGAATTATACATAGGAGCTGGATGGTCCTTCAGGTCCCTGCTTCACAGAGGAGACTGCCAGACATTCTGCAGACACAAGGAGAAGTGACTGATGAACTTTTCTAATAGGCGAGACAATCCTTCAAATTTCCTACTTCACTAAAAAGTCTGCCAGAGACTTTAGGCCTGTAGGCTGAAAATGGATGCCCCAACGTTGCAGAGGAACTTTGGGTGACTGTCCAGGCAGCTAGATGTCTCTGTCATTTCTAGAACTTTGGAAGTTGCTTACAATGCGCCTCCTGTTTATTTCGGTAATCTATATGGGGTCTTTGATGGAGTTGAAGACTAGATAGTTATAATTATAGTTTTTCTTAGTCATGATAAAAGACAAATTAAATATGAAACTTTAACCTTACAAATATAGGAGAGATGATAAGAGTATTTTCTTTAATCTTGCCAAATACAAACAGACTAGATATTATAACTGTAATTCTTGCTTGATAATTGTGATATTATATGTAATTTTATTATGTTAAAGTTAAAACCTTCTGTTACTTGGATTCTAACGGCTCCCTCTGGGAAGGGGTGAGAAGGCACGGCATCAATGACTCAGACACCAGAAATACGTTGAAAGCAAATAATGAACTCATTTATCCAATAACAGGGTAAGCCTTATATAACCTCCTCCCAGCGCCCAGTCTGTGTGGTCGTCCCTCATTGGCTGGGCACGATCAGGAACTCTGACATCACATTGACTGTTGCTAGGCCCTCAGGCAGACTCAGCATGATCAGGAACTCTGACAGCTCCTGTTGCTAGACCCTCAGGCAGACTCCAGGTTGGCTCTTAAGGAGTATGTTATATGCATGCCTTGGCTACAGGTCTGAGCCAATTTCCTCGACCCTATAGGTCTGTCCTATTACAACCTTCCTTTTTAATTAGACAGTTAAAGGGGAAGTACTGTGGGAGTATTTTCTGTATGCTGTGAATATGTGTTGCTCTGATTGGTTGATAAATGAAGCTGCATTGGCCTATAACAGGGAAGGATAAGGTTAGGTGGTATTTAAACCAAAGACGAGAGAAGAAGGGTGGAGTCAGGGGAGATGTCAGCCTGCCACGGAAGGAGTCACATGCCAACAGACCGGTAATGCCGTAGCCACGTGGCAACACATAGATTAATAGAAATGAGTTGAGTTATAAGAGCTAACTAGCAAGAAGCCTGACCCATAGGCCATACAGTTTGTAAGTAATATAAGCCTCTGTGTGTTTACTTGGGACTAAGCGGCTGTGGGACGTAAGTGGGAGAGATTCGTCCAGACCGTGGGGCTGGGCAGGACCGGAGAAATTTCTGGCTACAATTAAGAGCATGTGTTGATCTTGCAAAAGATCTGGGTTCAGTATCCAGAACCCATATGGGGGCTCATGATCATCCATAACTCCAGTTCTAGGGGATTTGACAATCACTTCTGTCCTCCATGGCGTCAGGCACATGTGGGATGCACATGCATACACACAGGCAAACATTCATACACATACACTTTGCATCATAACACCCTAACCTAGCACAGCTCAGTCAATAATTCCACTGTTCTCTGTAGACCAAGATGACCTTAAACTTGCAATCTGCTGCAGCCCCTGGAGTAGTTAGGATGACAGATCCCTGTCACCAGGCCTGGTTTCTATTGTCCTAGAAGCTAGTTGGACTGGGCGTGGTGCCACACACCTGTAGTCCCAGCACTTGGGAGACAGAGGCAGATGGATCTCTGCGTTCAAGGCCAGCCTGGTCCACACAGCAAGTTTCAGGTCAGCCAGGGCTACATCATGAGACCCGTCTCAAAACAACAACAAAATCTGCCAATCGTTTCTGAATGACATAACATAGAAGTCAAGTGGATTTCAAGAGCACCAGACGTGGCCTCTCAGTCAAGGGTTATGTTGCAGGAGAGACTCCAGCATTGTATGAATAATGTAGACAGTGATTCTGGATGTTTCATAATTTTCAGAAATGTGAGACTGTGGAGAACAAAAAGGCCCAGAAAGCCGTGGCCATCTACGTCTGCATGGAGACAGAGAAGCAGCTACAGAGGCACCTGTCACTCACCAGCAGCTTCTCCAGTCAGGACACTGAGAGATCAATCACCCCAAATGTAGGAGTATCTATGACTGTGTCCACCCTGCTCCATATATATGCCAGAGACACAGAAACTACAAGCTATCCAGGGCCTGGCTGCAGGCCGGGCCATGAAGATCTATCTGTAAGTGAACAGTAAGAATACTGGCAAGCAGAGGACAGGGAGATGGCTCAGAGGGTAAAGTGTTCACTGCTTGAGGACCTAAGTTCGGATCCCCAGCACCCATGTGGAAGCCAGAATATGGCAGTATGCCTCTGTAAACTCTAGACTGGGGAGGTAGAGAGGAGATCCCTGGAGCTCACTGGCTGGTCAGTCTAGCTGAATCATCTAACTCCAGGTTCAGTGAGAGACTCTCAAAAAAAAAAAAAAGGCTGGGTGGTGGTGCACACCTTTAATCCTAGTACTCAGGAAGCAGAGGCAGGTGGATCCCTGTCAGTTCAAGGCCAGCCTAGCCTACAAAGTTCCAGGATGGCCAGGGATACACAGAGAAACCCTGTCTTGAAAAACCAAAAATTTTAAAAAAAGGGTGAAGGGTGAAGGGACTGGAGAGAAGGTCCAGCAGTTAAGGGCACTTGTTGCTCTTACAGAGGACTATGGTTTAGTTCCCAGAACCCAAATACTGGCTCATAACCATCTGTAACTCCAGTTCCAGGGGATCCAGTGCCTTTTAACTTCCCCAGGCAGCAGCCACACGCACATACAAGCAAAACACTCATACACATAAAATGAATCTGGAAAAAAAAAAAAACATGATAAGGTGAATAGCAACATAGGAAGATACTCAAAGTCAATCTCTGGTCTTCACATGTGTCTACAGGGCCAAACACATCCACATGGGCATGCACACACATGCACACACGGGCATAAGACAGACAGACAGACAGACACACACACACAGAGACACACACAGAGACACACACAGACACAGACACACACAATGTTGGCAAATGGCAAATGTCAGAGTCAAGAGGGGTCAGCAGTGAGTGGCCAGGTTCAGGCCCCAGGGTCTGGGGTGTCAGACAAGGAGAGAGAGGAGAGGAAAGTCTCCAGGAAACAGGACAAGGACAGGGCTCCTAATAGGTGGGTGATTTTTCAGCATCAATACACCCAGGAAGAGAGGGGTGGGTGGTACCTAGTCATCTTGGCCTCAGCAACCTTGCCCCTTCCCATCCACCTGTTCACATGCAGTGAACAGCCACAAAGTGCTCCGCTCAAATGCTACACTAGGAATTCAGAACTCAGAACAGAACCAAGTAGTCTCAATGAGTGTCTCGATAAGAATGGACTCCTTATCTCCATGGGCCCTGCAGCAGAGAGAGGAACGAGCGCGGGAGAGGGTGGGAGGCTCCAGCTGAGGCAGGGCTTGACCAAATAGAAGTCACCAACACAGGGCAGGCCTTGGAGACCGCATGTTCAGAGTGTACTGAGAAAATGGAGTCCGCCAGGGTGGCTGGAGCTTGGAGGCAAAACGGAGGTAGGCCATTCAGCTGACAACTCAGCCTGGTTGTACAAGGTCTTGCCCATCATTCCAGGAGGGAGCTCAGGCTTCATCTGGGGACAGCAGGCTGGCAACTGGGGAAGTCCCCAGTGACTCCACTTCCGAACATTCTAGTCCTGGAGGACACACTACTTTGTTTTCTTCTTTTTTTCCTGTTATCACCTGTCAACTTTGGGAACTTTGACAAATCAGATCATTTCCACCTTTTTGAACTAAATAAGGCTAATGTGCCTTTAGAATAGTTGAGGTTATCTGTGATCCTCCTTATGTGAACTTCAAAACACAGGCCCAGCCCAGGCGGACCTTTTTGGCTTAACCCGAGAGCCCTAAAGGCAGATTAGAAGATTACTCCCCAGAACTGGCTCTTCTTGGGGAAGGAAGGTCCAGGATCCTGTCACCTAGTTTTGTTATCTCTTCTCCACCACCTCTTAAAGGTAAAGGGACACTTTAGACTATCACAGAAGCTCAGTGTGACCAAGGGTAGGGTGGGCAATGACGTGAGGTACTTCCAACCAGAAGTTTTAAAGTTTTGTTTTGTTTTTGCTTTAGGAGAGAAAAAAAAACCCACATTTTTCAGTGGTGGGAACTAAACTCAGGTCTAGAGAGATGGCTCAGACGTTAAAGGCTAGGCTCACAACCAAAAATCAACTCACATGCGAGGCAGGAACTTTACCAGTGAGTTATGACCTCAGCCTGCTGCTGCAGGCTCCCTGAGTACTGAGATTATAGACACGAGGCACTAGAATGCCTGGAGACCACTTTTAATTTTCTTTGAACAAACATTTTCTTTCTGTCTTTTCGTGTTTTTTTTTTAATAGGGTCTCACTATGTAGCCCTGGTTGTCCCGGAACTCACTCCATAGACCAGACTGGCCTCGAATTCAGAGGTTACCTGCTGGATTAAAGGCAAATGCCACCACACAGGGCCCGCTTGAACACAATCTTTGAGACATGACCAGTTTGAGATCTTCTCTCTTGACGTCTCCACCCTGAACAGTTCCTGAGAAGTGCTGGTGACTTTCATGTTGTATTTTGTGGGTGGGTTTGTTTTCACTTGTGCTGAGGATTGAACTGGGGGCATCTTACATGCTAAACCTCTGAGCTACACTTCCATACTCAGGGAAGGTGTTCATGCATTCATTCATCCATTCATTCACTCATTCTTGTGGGGAGGGGAATGCAGGCACACACCTGTGTGGAAGTCAGAGGACAACTTGCAGGAGGAGACTGTTCACTCCTTCCACCAGCTCAAATTTAGGCCCCCAGTCTCGCAGGCAGGCATTTGGTTTGTTTGTGTTGTTTTATCTACTTATTTATTTTTGTTTTCCGAGACAGGGTTTCTCTGTGTAGCCCTGGTTGTCCTAGAACTCTCTCTGAAGACCAGGCTGGCCTCAAATTCAGAAATTCGCCTGCCTCTGCTGGAATTAAAGGTGCAAGCTACCACGGCTTCCCCCAGCAAGGTTTTAAAGTCCAGTGGGGCACAGTTTCAAACCCACTGCACCAGATGAACCCAGAAAAATGGATGTTCTTCCTACCCCTACCCCCATACCTCAAGAGAACAAGAACAAGGTTGCTTGAAACCATGTAGCCTCTCTCTGTAATACGCTCACGCAGTAAATCACTTCTCCCAACACCTTCCAAGAGACCAGGGGAGCCAAGTACACAGTCTGAGGTTGTGGGACATCCCAGAGCCCACAGTGAAGATGATAAAAGCGGAACCGAAGGAGGGACGAGGGAAGGGGCTGCCTGCTCATTCTTCCTACGTGTACCCTTCGTAGCAGCTGCTTCTGTGAGCTCCATAATCCCCTTGCCCTCACCTCCACCCCATCCTCTGGCCGCCCACCTCTCCTCCACCCACCCCATTCATCAGTAGGAGGGTACCATATTAGTGCATTTCAGGGCCTGACAGATCCTTTCTGGGTGCCCCCCACATGTAACCACTTAACCCCTAGCACAAAAGGCCACGCTGAATGGGCTTGGAGTCAGTGGCTCGTGCGGAGGGGTAGGTCTCAATAGGATTTGGGGAGCTGGGTGTATAAAGCGCTCTGCTCCAGC
Organism: Peromyscus aztecus; assembly: GCA_902168405.1. NCBI lineage: Eukaryota > Metazoa > Chordata > Mammalia > Rodentia > Cricetidae > Peromyscus > Peromyscus aztecus. The sequence continues at coordinate 24,640 of CABHPQ010166686.1, forward strand.
AGCCCTCAATGGAGGAGCTGGAGTCGGGCATGTGCCGAGGGGAGGAGCCCGGCAGCTGCATCCCGCCCCCGAACAATGATTTATTCATTCTCTTGGCACACTCAGAGAAAACAGACTCCAGGGACCATGGCCCCACAAATCGCCCTGGGCCTTAGATAATTCCCACCACCATCACTGAAGTTCAGAGGCCCCCTCACCCCCTTAATTTATTGCCTAAAGCTTGAGGTTCCTCTTTCCTGTGAGGGAGGCTTTTAGAAGCCTGGGGTGGGGGTTGGCGGGTGGATCAGGCAGGCATGGTCCTTCGAAGGTGCTGTATCCAGTCTCAGTTTGTTCATGGTCCTTCTTGTGCCCATCTCACAGCCTGCAGAGACCCATGTAAACGCCCCCCAACAAAGTACAGAAATAAAATAGCAAGGCACATAGGGTGCCTTGTTTTAGAATTGCCCGCACAGAGTAGGGCAGAGGAAGAAGCAGGACTGTTGAGTGGCTTAGCCTAGAAATAACTAACAGGTAGTAGGAAAGTCCTCAAAGGTTGCTGGGTGAGGTGCAGGCTGCTAGCAAAAGGTCTTGTTCTTGCTGTCCCCACTCCTCTGTCCACAGTAAAAATAGGCAAGCTCTAGGTGCGCATGGTAGTGCACACCAGTAATCCTAGTGTTTGGGAAACTGAGGCAGGAGGATCATAAGTTTGAGGACAGCCTGGGCTCTAGAGAAAGAACCTACCTACCTACCAAACAAGCAAAAAGGCCAGGCAAGCAGTTTATTTCTTTAAAAGAAAAACATTATGTGTGTATTTTGCCTGCATGCATGCTCTGTCCTACATGCATGCCTGATGTCCAGCTACACGATTGAAACCCTATCCCAAAAAACCAATTGTCCTTGGGGTGGAGCTCAGAAGAGTTAGATCCCCTGGAACTGGAGTTATGGATGGTTGTGAACTGCCATGCGAGTGCTGAGAATCGAACCTGGGTCCTCTGCAAGAGCACCTAGTGCGCTTAACCACTGAGCCACCTCTCCAGCCCCAAGGCTAGTAGTTTCAAGAACAAAACTGTGACAAGCAAACTTGCCCTCTCACCTTCATAGCTCATGTCACCGGAGCCAGACTTTTAAAAATCATAATGAATAAAACCACAAAAAAAAATCAATAATGCTAGCAGAACCGGAGTGTCAGATTGAAGTGGCCATCCTCAGACTGGCCCCTGGGCCTCCTAGCTCCAAGCCTGTAATTACCTTGTCACACAGAAAACAAATCTATCGTGGGCCTTACCAGGGAGAGGTGGGAGATCCCAGGCAAGGAGGCTGCCGGGTTGGGAAGGGGAGGGAACAGCAGGAAGACTGATGGATCTTCATCGCTGGGGGTAAGAAGGCCCGAAACTGACAAACTAGAGCCTAGAGAGCTCAGAAAGTTTTCTTCCTTCAGAAGAAGCGCAGACACTCCAGAGGAGCTGTGGTGAGAAGGGAGACTAGGGAGAAGGGCTCAAGCCCCCTCCTGGATGCCTCGAGAGGGATGATCGCTAAGAGGATGCTGCCCTCTGGTGGCCATAAAGAGAACCACCAAGGCTTCCAACGTTGAAATTCCGTTGTGAAAGGAGCCTATCTTTTCCCCTGGTGAAGCACTAAGACTAGCATCCTCACAGGCTGGATTCCTGAGGAAGCTGATTCTGAGCTTAGCATTCACTCAGATTGTTTATTGAGAAGTTCTTTTTTGCATGGCATGGTGGTACCAACCTTTAATCCCAGAACTCAGGAGGTAGAGGCAGGGGGATCTATAAAAATATGTGGTCTACATAGTGAAGATCTGTCTCAAAAAAGAAAAAAAAAAAAGTGCCCTTTGGCTGGGGCAGGTGTGTGTGTGTGTGTGTGTGTACCACAGCACTGCATAAGCCAGGTATAGTGGTGCACACTCAGAAGGCAGAGGTAGGCAAATGAAAAGTTCGGGGTCACTTTTAGCTATATGGTGAGTTTAAAGCCAGCCTCGGCAACCCAGTATTAAACAAGCAAGCAAGCAAACAAACAAACAAAAACCCCAGTGCCTTTGGGCTCGATATCTGTGAAACAGGAAGCAGACAAAGGGAGCTGAGCTCCAAGCTCAGTGGGACAGTGCATCGGTCTTCCTTTCCAGGCTGTTATACACTGAGCCTTGGGGATGGTCAGGTGAGCCTGAATACTTAGCTTTTGGATCCATTCATCCAGCCTTCACTGAGATTCCCTGGGCCAGGCCTGGAAGCAGACAGTTTCCATTTTGTGTATTTAATCCTTACAACTGTGGAGTGAGTATTGTCAGATTACTCAGATGGGATCAAGTTATTAAGTGGCTTTCACAGTCCAATGACATTTTTAAAAGCGATACTCACAATGGGACAATTGTCATTCCTGCCGTCAGAGGTTCTTCAGGCCACAAAGGGCCTTGGCTCTGTTCCCACCTGTGTGTGCCGTATGAATGGGATGGCTTGAGGTCTGCAGTCAGAGCACATCCTCAACTTTAGCCAAGAGTTCTGTCCCGAAGCCCCCTGCTTCAGCCCCTTCCTGAGAGCACTGCTTCCCAGAGGGAAGAGAGCCACAGACTGGAAAGTCCTGGCATAAGCCACTACAGCCGAAAGGGCGCAGGAGATGGCTGTTCCAGAAACCCGCAGTACCCCAAAGAGGACAAAGCCTGGGGAAAGCAAGCCATCAGGCGCTGCCCTGCTACAGCCCTGGCCCTGATGGTGGTGTGTACTTGCAATCCCAGCGCTTGGGAAGCAGAGGCAGGTTTGGGAGTTTGAGGCTAGGCTGGGCTACATAGTGAGGCCATCTCAAAAAATAAAAACAAAACCTTTCAGCATGTCCAGGCACCAACTTGAAGCTGTCGTTGCTGTTTTTAAGTTTCTTTATTTTAGTTTAATTTAGAGAGGAGGGGTACTTGAATGTCATAAAAAATTTTTTTGAGAATGACTGGAGACATTTACTCAATACTCTAGGTCTCCTCCCCACTACACACACACACACACACACACACACACACACACACACACACACACAC